>WTXC01000129.1:0-71813 GCA_022496195.1 Lactifluus subvellereus | reverse complement strand
TGTCCCTTTTCCTATATGCTTCTCAGCTCTCTTACTTTCCTCCTCTTGGCGCCCATTTCTGCACTAGCGCAGATAACCTACGACCAGGCTCACAATGCCACTCCTATCGTCGGGACATGGACTTCAGGTTCCAGGCATGTCTTAACTGGACCTGTGCGTGTTTTGGCCCGCTTGCTCCCTTTTCATTCACTCATGCGGGTCTGACCAGGGTTTTGTAAACCCCTCAATCTCACCTTCGTCTACCCCCAGACGACAGGCGTTTCTTATTCATTGTGCGTTTGCTTGTTTCTTTTTTTTTTCTCAGAGCTACAGATTGACTCTCCTTTGCTCTTTATAGTACAGAAACCGGATTCTATGAGGTTGCACGATACCGGATGTACGGCAACGGTGCGCTTCACAAGATCCACTACTTCCATATCTTCCTCTAACACACAATTCCTGCAGGTTCATCACCAAATTGTATCACCGGTGTTATGAACTGGGCTCATGGGACGTATACCCACAACTCGAATGGCTCCATGACACTCCATCCTTTCGGCGATGGCTTCCAGCAAATCCAGGGTGCCTGTTTCGCAAACTCTGACTTTATAGAGATATACAACGACACGGAACTTTACCAGTCATGGCAGATTTTTATGGACGCAACTGACGGGCCCAAGCTCCATATGTTCCAATTTGACGGATCGCCCGTTACGCCAATGTTCCATTATTCCCAAACACCACTCATGCTCCCCACCCAACAACTACGCAACGTCTCCTCTCCAACAAAAGTCGCAAAACGCGCTATCACCAATGGCACACCACCAATTCGCCACGTTGCGGGCATCGCCGCCGTTGGTGGGCTGCTTGGCAGCGTACTCCTCGTCTTGGCCTAGTTGTGGTGGTAGTGCAGAGACGCGCTGCGCAGGTTGGAACGGAGCCGGCGGGATGCAGAGCAGACAATCACGGACTTTTGGAGCAGACATTTGTCAAGACCCTATAAACGCACACAGTGTAGTTCTTTTACTCTTCACCCACATTTACCCTCGCCCCATTCATACCCAATCAGTTGGAGGAAACACGCCCGTTTGTTCCAACGTTCACCATCTCTACATCCACGTACATCGCGACCTGGTGGCCCGCATTCGCAGCGCTAAGCGACAGCATTTTTGGGGGCCTTTGAACCTCTGTTTACCTTTTTTTTTCTTTCTCATGCTCGGGCATGCTGTGATTTGAGCACGGTGCGTTGTTTTGAGTACATTACTTTTATCAGATCATTATCTGGTTTTGGTAAAGATACAGTAGCCTAGTCTTTGGGCAATGGAAGACAAAAGGCGACAGAGGTCTTGCTGTTGCTTTTCATTGACGTCTGTCGATCATTAAACGTGACTGATTGAGGAGGGATGAGCGCCTTTTGGTCAATTAGCAAGTTGGAAGATTGCTTCGATGAACAGATTGAAGTTTATTAGTCTCTACTGTAGTGCCATCACAGTGCATATAGGCAGCCATTGGCCCGTTAGTCGGTGCATTGGCCAGACGCCGACTGGTTTGTCAGACTCGCTTTTCGTACATGTATGACACGTGGTTGGGTTGTTTTCAATGAGGTCAGGTCAATCCTCTCATGGCTGTCGCAACGACTGTCGGCGGCTGCACGCGAGTCCCCTAACAGCGTGATGGCCTATTTCTTCTTGAGAAATAGTTCGAAAGGGGAGTTGTCCTCAGCGCGGTGTATTTTGGGTGTTGAGTGGCGAAAAATGACGAAAATACGCGCTCGTAATCATTGGATCCGGAACTTGGAACCAATCAACTATTACGCGTCTGTACTGTGTACAGTTACTACAATACAATCAGTCAACGGGGGCGGCACGAACTTTTTTCATCATTGTGACGTTAGAAAGCTCTCGTGGGCTCATCTTCGGCGTAGATGAGCCGTGGGCAGCGGCGGGATCACATCTACCGGTACTTTTAGTACTACTATCTCCCGAGAAAACACTCGCAATCTATTGGTTTACATTGATGTATAGGTGGAGAGTCCAGTCCGGCCGCGGACGACCTCGACTCGGAACAGGCTTACTGTAGAACTCTGTGCTACTGTAGTTGTAACTTCTGTACATTATGTATAGAAGAAGCTAATAGTGAAGTAAAAGGTGCCACAGCGCGGGGCCTTTCTCCAACTGAAACGCGGAGAAGGCCCCGAAGGAAGGGGGATGACTGTAGTTTTTAGGGTGTGGTGCACCACAATTTTAGGAATGGTTTCGGTTGGATTAGGGTACGGCGGGTACGTCTCCTCGGCCAGCCACTAACGTAAGGAGGCTACCGAGCCTGGGCGGGTGACTTGGGGCGCACCTGCCGTATGAGGTGGATGAGTTCAATGTCGTAAACACCTAATAACCAGCGATGCTAGTAGGACGATGACTGCGTACATCTGACGCACGCGCGTGACGAAAAGAAGAGGAAGAACAGCTCGATCGTGCCACTATCGCGCGAACCCATAGAACAAGAACCCCAGAACCAGAACCAGCTGATAACACCGTCTCGAGAGAACGCCCCCGCGATGCAGCCAGATGACCCCAGACTTGTGCCTGTAATGACGCACCTGACCGCGCTTCGCTCCGTCCACGGGACTGCCGCCAAGGCCAAGAGCCTCGTGTTGCGGTACGCAGCGCATCTCTCGAGCTTCAAAAGGAAGCCGAAGAAGTCTATCTCCGTTGCTCGGGTTCGTTCCTGCGCCGTGCTTGTACGCTCGCGCGGCGATTTGCGTCCTATCGTCGTTCTCCTGAGCGCGCGTTCCGGCTGTCACGAGCGCACGCACGCGAGGCGAGGCGAGGCGAACAGATCACACGGAATGGGTGGATGTTTGTTGGGGGATTGCGCCCGCCCCCTGACGGATAAGAGCCGCTTCTCGAGTCAGGGCGGGATTCCCCGGAGGACAGGCCCTCATCTCACTCATCAAGTACTGCAGGAAGTAGGACTGAAGCGAAGCGAGTTGAGATGGGTGGACGTGACTTTGTCCGCGGGTGCAGAAGCGCAGCCGCGTCACCCGGTCTGTCCCTTTGCTGTATCCCCTTTCGACTAGAGTTGTCACGCGCGCGCCACTGGCACACCCCCTGGAGTGTGCACCACTTCTAGATCTGTGGCGGCGGCAACAAGGCTTCATTTCATGCCAGTTCTCGCGAATTCATTCACGCTCAGGAACTGCCCTGGCCGCCGTTTCCCCCCCCCCCCTCCCCTCCTTCCGACTTGGTTCTCAGCATTTCTCACATTCAATAGTCCTTTCCCTTTATGAACTCGTGATTTGAGCGCCCCATGCATGAGCTTTCGTCTCGAAGCAAGCAAATAGAACGTTCGTGTAGTACTACACGCTAGGCATTTGTCTGTTCGCAGATCGGGGCCAAGACCTTGTTTGTTTTGGGCACGAGCGCATTTTGCTGGCACGCGTAGCCCGGAGGTAGGTCATCGCGTATAGAAGGTTGGCCCGTGCGTAAGGCGTAAACGTAAAGACCTGTAGGTTCTGTGCCCGTTGCGAGGTATGCCAATAGTTGCCGCGACTTTCTCTGGAGTACTGTCACAGTAGCGAGGTTTTTCCTTCGTCCAAGCGAGCGGCCCTTGCAATTGGATTTCCTTGTCTCCATCTTCGATCTGCCCTTGTGATCGACGGATTCGTTTTATTGCACCCGATGCGACTGGGCCACGGTCATATGCATCAGCCGGGTTTCTGCGTGGCTATTTACATAGCCATTTATGTCAAGTGGCTCATCGAACCTTCGCAGCAGGCAAGGAACCACTACAGTAGAACGTAACGGAAACCCGTCTGGGTTCAGATGTGGCCCGATGAGCCCTCCCTCGTTCGTTATAAGGTGCCTCCGGTGCGGTGATCGTTGAGCATGTATAGCATGCTCACAAACTGGCAACTGGACTCACACACGGTCGTCTCGCACTCGGGATCACACCTCCCATTCACCGGTTTCATTTTAGTTGCCGCCAGGCGGCGGGGAATGACAAAAAGGATGGTTGAGTGCGGTACTGTATAGGTACTGTACAGTACAGTACAGTAGTAGCGCGTTGCCAGGGTCAGGGCGCCCCGAGTCGAGTCAGAAAACCAAAAATCCTGCTCGGGCCACAGTACTAGTGGGGTTCATACAGTACAGTACAGTACAGTACCTCCCGAGTCGAGTCGGACTCGGTGTATGTATTAGTATGTACTCCCGTGAACCCCCGAATTACGTTTATGCCAACTTTGCCGCACAGCTCAATGTCATAGTAAGTTATTTCCGCGGCCACGGGCATTGGATGCCCCCAGCTAGTGGACGGATTGAGCAATGTGGATGAATCAATTATTCAGCCTTTTCTTTTCTTTTTTCTTTCTCTTTTTTCTGCGGCGGTCTTCATTCTTACCCGGGCTCCGAGTTCTTCTTGCTTCTCTTGTTCGCAGGGTTTGGTACGTAGGTCCATCTCCGCGGCCCACTTATTATACCCAGGAATGCAGACTGCCCTGGCTGTCTTGGCGGGTGCGCCGGATGAGGATGGATGCGGCAGTGCGCTGATGGCTTCAAGCTTACGGATCAGCACCGCATGATACGTCTTCTTTTGTTGTGGTCATACAGTACACGGGACAAGATTACCCGGACGAACGTGCTTCGACCCCTTTTGAGGGACACTGGTCACTGCTCCTCTCGTAGGGCGTGTGTTCTCTCGGTACTAGATCTTATATGGTCCTGTGTGTTGTGGTGCCCGCGCGATCCCCAACCATTGTTGCTAACACCGTCGCAAGCTGGCTGACTGCGCCTGTGTCCAACTTTGGCGAATGCTAGGAGGCGCGCCTCGGAAGTTCATATTATCGTCCAACAGGTGCCGAACGTAAGGAGTGACCTAATGATCGGCCTGGCCCTAGCACCTCACATTGCACTAGTAATCAATCCGTTCGGCCGCCATGATAAAGTTTCCTTCCACTACTGAACTACTCCCATAGCCATGGAACTGTAAAACAAGGGGATGTTTGGCGCTAAGTTAAAGTGGTGGAGTGTGGAGTGTGAGTGACCCTTGGGCCAGACCGTGGAGCTCTCAGAGGAATTCGCGTCTCCGATCGTCCCTCCTTCTGTCGTTCCCAATGTGGTTTCGGGAAGCGCCGTGCTTGCACGCACGTACTACAATTCTACGGCCTTTTCACCTGCAAGAATCTCTGACTGGCTGAGGACTCAGCGAATGTGTTTTTAGGCGTTCGTCGCTTGGACGTGTAACCCGGACACCTTAAAAAGGCGATGTTCGCAACTGCATGGGGAACATTGTGTTCTGGAGCGGGCTAGGTAGCTGTTCAATGGGATGTGCGCCATGTGGGGCTGAGAAATCGGGCTTGCTGAAGCGCTGGATGAATTTAGCGAGAGGGTCGAGGGGTCGAATTGTCGATCATGTGTGGTTTCTTCTCTCTTGGAGAGGGTGTGCCACTGCTTTTTAGATTTTGGTGCTTCTCCGCACGTAGGAAGCCGGTCTGACTTCCCGCTGCTCGTTTAGCTCTCCGTCGATTTTTTTTTGTTTCTCGTATCGCTGTATGCCAGGTAGTCCAGCACAGCGTCAGCAGTGCCCCGGTCGTGGCCGATTTGACACCGATTGCACCGCTTTTGCTGGCTGCTTGGCTGTTTGCGACTGGCAAAAAGAAGTTCTGTCAGAATTTTCCATCTCGGCAACGCGTAAGGTCTAAGAAAGAGTTCCTCTAACTCCGCTTCGTAGATAGTGCGCAGGCCCTGGGCAGTGGAGAGAGCGATTTAACTTGCCAGATCTTTCTGTGTAGATGAGTGTGTTCTTCTTTGCGCTCCAATCCGTTTGTGCCGCATTTCCTGTTTGAGGGGATGAAGATCCCGAGAAGCATCGAGCGGAACTTCGGTTGCGCGCTGGTACTGGGATCTTTCTGTTGGGCGCATGAGCGTATGTGTATGAGGGGGAGTCAGATAAGAGGCAGGCCATGCCAATGACGGCTCTATGACACCATTTGTCTAGCGCGAGTGCTGCGCGAAGTGGCTTGGCATGTAATCGACGATGTCTGTTGGGGAGGTGCATAGTTTCTGCCAGCGCACCAGCTCTTTACCACCATTACGGAGCCTTTCCTGCGCGCGCCTTTCTCCCATCGGTGGAGAGCGGTGCACCACGTCTCCGGGCTTCGCTCATAGAGTACCCGGGGAAGGTCTATGTCGATGACCAAATGTCTCAGGTCTTGGGGGGTGAGCCCCTGCGCGGCTCGCCCACACGCAAAGACCCCAGGCAACCTTTGTCACCTTGCATTTCCCTTAATTACTTCCGGTGGTTGTACGTGCTACTTGGACTGGACAAAAGTGCGCCCTCGGGGAGTAACAATGAGCCGCGATGGCGCGGACACCAATTCAAGCGGCCGAGCGCAAGCCTGCGAGCGAGGTGTATCCGTTGATCGCGGGCATGGATGCGGTATATTCTGCAGGGTTCCAGATGTTTCCGTCAGGATCATATGTCCCCGGGCTCTTTGCGACTTGGTAACTTCGCAGCTCTGGCTAGGGTCATCTAGCCCTTCGGGTATACGCTATGCGAGAATAGTGCGAAATTGATCCGCGGAAACTGGTAGCTGGGTCATCGTTGAAGAGCCGCTCTATTACTTTCTTGGAGAACGCACAGACCTCGGTGCTCTTCGCGCAGGGCATCTGTTTTTAGGGCCACGTCAAGGGTCATTGACGTGGAAGGACCCGAAGTCATCGCATTTGCAAGCGGGTAATGCGCAGCTTGTCAGGGGCGGATGAGATGCAGGCGCAAGGGGCCATTTCTCGGACGTGTCGGCTCAGCCCGAGTGATTCATGGGTTGGTTAAAGTTGTGCAGCGCCTTTTCATGACGAGTCCGCAAATCAGTACACCAAGGATTTGGGTTGCATGTGTCCTGTGTACCTCGGTATCGGATCTTGTTGCTGCTTCTGTGTGACGAGGCCGAGAATATCGTACTGTACATGGTCACAATTAATTAGCGACGAGGAAGGAAAATGGGTAGAGGGTTCGTGGTTCTGACAACGACGCGAATGGACGAAAGGAGCTGGAGAGGTTCAAACACTTGGATTATCTCGCGGAGTTTGGAGGACGTCCCGTGGGCGATCTGATGGGATTCGAACATGGTAAAGTCGCAGCGGACTAGGCACCTTCGAATAACGGAACAGGGTATCGAGTTACGTATCGGAGGAGCGGAGTACGATTGAGAACGCCACCGGAGACCGGTTCATGATTTACCCAGTTAAGTTATGTGCCAAGTCGGGAGGTTTCTGTGTAGCGGAAGATCGAAGAGAATGTGACTGGGGCGAATAAGAAGAGAAGCCTGAATGGATCCGGGGAAATAGACGCGGACATGTCCAAGGAGTACTATGGACAGAGGATGGAATTTAGCGGACGATGGGATGTCTATAGAGTCGAGGACGGAATTGAGTCACGATGGGTGGAATGATGATGTTGACAGCCACAGGACAGGACAGAAAGAGAAAGGGATACGACGTGGCACGGCCAACACGGACACGGGGCTCGCTCGACTCGATTTATAAGGTTTACTTATGGGGTTCAGACGAGACAAGCCGAAGATCCGAGGGTGACCAGCACTGGCACTGGCAGAGTTCTTTCTTCATAGAATAGAATAGAAGAGGCATAGCTCTCCTCAACCTGGTCACGGTCAAGCGCCCAAGGGATGATTCATAAGAGACCTGGGAAGATGAGAGGAGACAGTGGGAATTGTCATCAGCAAACCCTGAACCTGAACTTGAAATCATGAGCCAAGACTTGTTCCTCTTTCTCGATCACCACTTCATGCACCACACTCACAACACCCTCCAAACAGACTCTCAATACTCGTCTCGTCTCCCTCGTTCTCGTCCTCCCATCCCCAGTATCCTCACTACAGCTGGGGATAGGGAGGGCTCTCATACCCATCACTCTTCTTCCCACCATCCCCTTGACCTCTCAGACGTCAACCAGAAAGTTTCTCAAAAACTTCTCGCTCAAGATACTTTCCATAATATCCCATCCTCCTCCTCCGCCCCACACATCTCCACTTATGATGGCTGCCCCCCCTTGTCCCCCATCTTCCCTTCCCTCGACCAGGGTCCCATTTCCGTATCTCCTGCCGCCATGTTCCTCTCATCCTTCAGCCCCGCTGTCTCTGCTGCCCCTTTACCCGATGACGAGGGCGAAGAAGTCGATGGTTATAAGCTCGGCAGCATAATCGGCTATGGAGGTTTCTCCACCATCCGACGTGGCTTCTCTCCTTCTGGCGGGACCGTCGCAGTCAAAATCGTACGTCACTCCGACCTAGCTTCGCAAGCTAACTCTACGCAAGCTCGTGCTCGCCTTGAAAACGAGGCATCCATATGGAAATCCCTCTCGCACGAGCACATCCTCCCTCTCTTCCACTACGTCCACACCCCTTACGCCGACTTTTTCTTCATGCTCCTCTGTCCTGCCGGTACACTCTATGATATTCTCAAACGTGACGGTCGTCCCGCACTCCCCCACGATGACGCCGGCACCATGTTCCGCCAGGTGGTTCGCGGCGTTCGATACCTCCACGAGCAGATGGGTCTTGTCCATGCCGACCTGAAGCTTGAGAACGTCCTTGTTGACGAGATGGGCGTATGTCGGATCGGCGATTTTGGCATGACCCGTAGCTTTGGCGATGACACCGACGACGACGATCAGACCGTGCCCTTGCCAGACCCATACTCGCTACGCAGCCGGTACTCGACCCTAGACTCTCGTAGTTCTCTTAGAGCGTCCTCTTCACTTCGCACTCGATCCCTCAGGTCTTCCGGCCACCTCTCACTCTTGCATCCCCAATACTCACGCCCCCGTCGTCGCGAGTCGACTCCCGTCTCCACCCAAGCGCTCGCACAGCCCCCCCATCTGCACGCCGTCTACGAGTTCCCTCCGGGCTCACTTCCTTATGCCGCACCCGAGCTATTGCGCACACCAGATGCTGAAAACCCCTATCGTCCGGATCCTGCGCAGGACGTTTGGGCGCTTGGCGTCATGTTGTACGCGTTGCTCACTGGTGGTCTCCCCTTTGTGGACTCATTTGAACCTCGGTTGACCATGAAAATTTTACACGGTACTCCTCACCTTTCCGTCTAACGAAATCATATCACTGACCGGCCCTTACTAGGCGCCTTTGAGATGCCAAAGGATGTTGGTCGGGGTGCTGAACTTGTACTACGCGGATGTCTAGAAGCATCGGCGACTCAACGCTGGACCATTGCAGCTCTTGATGATGTTAGTTGGTCCGTCGGTTGGGGCTCCGACGCTGACGACTCGTCTTCCGGAACTGCAGAGAGTGAGCTTGACAGGATCGTTCATGAGACCCACGCGCATGCACAATGGCCCGCGCCGTGCTCAAAGTCCTTTGCACCTTCTGTCATTCCCATGCATGATGCCGCAAGCGAAGATGCGGTGCCGGAACTCGAAGATGATGCTGAACCCCCGCGTGGCACGTTTACGCGTTCCACATCCTCTCGAAGTCGCAGCACGGGGACGGGCCCTTTTTCCCCATTCACGACCGCTTGGTCAGAAATTGAGATGCCCTCTGTTGGCCCGCCGGAACTCACGCTCCCTGGCACACCCGCGCGCTCGCTGCTCGAACGCCCACGTGGGCGCCACGTAACGAAGGGGCGCGATGGTGAGAGGAGATCGTCGTTGGGTCCTGCGCGCTCGCATAGCCCGGGCGTCGCGCCGCTGTCCCCAGCAACCGCGGAGACGCGCGGAAGGCAGAGGATGGGTGGACCGGGTGTGCGTCCCCCATCTCCGCTGGGGCTCGGGTTGAGCACGGCGTCCCCAAAGCGCTCAGGTAGCCAGCCGCCGGGGCAGCCCGCACCTTGGGCCGCGCCCTCGAGAGCGCGAGCGAGCGTGGGTGTATCGCCCGCATTGTCTGTCGCGCGCTCGACGCCACACGCTGACGGCGGGTTTGTGTTGAGGACTGGTGCGGCTAGTGTGAGGAGCTGCAGTTTTGGACGTACATGAGAGGTTTTGGATGCTCCCGTGTCATGATGACGTTTTCCTCGTTCTTCCTTATCTAGCGTGATCTGTTCAGGCATCTCTCTGCAAGCGCAAGTCTTATCCTGTTCTCACCTCATTTCCCTTTCTTCTTGATTACGACGGACTCCTGATGACGGTTTCTTTGCACATGTATGTATACCTTCACCTTTTCCTCAGCTATCTTTTGGTGGGTTATGGTGGGTCGACCATTATCACGCTGTCGTTGTACCCGTCATTTGTACATATGTCGTGCCATATATATTCAATACCAATACCAAATGCAAGGGCCGAGTTGGCCATCTATGTATCGACCGACAATTTTTGATTTGATTTGGAAAGATCACTCGCCCTTTCGGCTACTGTATCATACCCGAGAGTTGTCAAGGTTGAAGATGAGGATTTCCTCCGCCCCGGCGCTCACAAGCTGGTCCATCACATCCGCCACCTTGGACCTCTCCACCATCGAGCTGACCGCGAGCCACTCGGGATCCTCGAGCGGGGATATCGTCGGCGCGCGGCGCCCAGGCGTGACCGCGGTCGCCGCGGAGAGCGTCTCGCGGCGCACGTTGTACTGGCACACGACGTACTTGCGCGCCGCGATCACGCCCGCGATCCGCGCGGTCATCTTGTCGATCAGCCGTGCCAGGTCCGGGTGCTTCGGCGTCGTGGACCGGATCAGGACGGCCTCGGATTGCAGAAGCGTCGCGATGGGCCGTAGGCCCGCCGCGCGCATCGTCTCGCCGGATTCTGTGTGATGTGAGTGGGCCGTGAGACGAAATATCGTTGTTCCCTTTTTTTTTTTTTGGTTACTACGTACCTACGAGGTCGACTGGGGGGGGTGAGAAAAGGTAGGTTGGGGGGGGGGGGGAGGTGGGGAAACGCACCTATGCCATCTGCGAGGCCGAGGGCGCAGGCCGCCTCGACGCTCCCGCCGACATACTCTATCGACGTGCGTCTGTCGTCGGCGCCGGTGAGCCCCGCGCGCGCGTCGACGTCCGCGAAGAACCGCCCGGCGAGCACCTCGAAGCTCGTCACGACGCGCTTGCCCGCGAGCGCCTCCACGCTCTGCACAGGGCCCGACTCGGGCACCTGTACCTGCAGCGCGCACTTGCCGAAGCCCAGCCGCAGCGTCTCGGTCACGAGCGACTCCATCTCGGCCTCGAGGATCACGTCGTGGCCCGTGATGCCGAGGTCGATGTTGCCTTTGCCCACGAAGGAGGGGATGTCCGCCGCGGGGAGGAAGACGCTGAAAAACCAAAAAAAAAAAAAAAAAAAGCGCGGTGAGTGGTACGCGGGTGCGGTCCAAGGTTTTTTTTTTAGAGTTGGGTTTAGACGTACAGTGCGATGTGGTGGTTTTGCACCAGGCAGACGTCGAGCCGGTTCGGCCGATGGAACTGGATGTCCGCACCTGGTTTGCTTGCGCGTCAGCAGCTTTGCGTACACCAGCGCGCCGAGAGCGGATCACGCACCGGCGAGGAGCTCTAGACACCTTTCATGAAGACGACCTGAGAGCGATGGTCAGTGTAGGCTATAATCCTGAGGCAGACCGCACCTTTCTTTGGGATTGCAAACAGCAGGCGGCCATTGAGCGTGGTGGGATCTACAAACGAATTAATTTAATCCCCACAGTTTAATTCATCAACTCACCCAATGCAGACATATCTTCTTTATACCACTAGGAGCCTGCGATGCAATTTTACAAAGGGCTGGCGTTGTGGTGATCAGCAACGTGATCTTATCACTTATCAGGAAGGTCAGTGGGAAAGGTTGCTATTATCTAATCAGATCTTCCTAGGATGTCGGATAGAAGAAAGAAAAAATAGCTAGCGATCAATGGCCGCTCTCTCCCCATCATAAAAGCCAGATATGCCAGACCTCAGTCCGACTACCTTCAAGCCCATCTTGCTAAAACTTATCAAATCGCCGCAAGACTTTGGGGCGGCAGACATAGGACTCGCCCTCGACCATGTCATCACACCAGGAGCTACTCTTCCAGAGCAAGTCGGAGCATTCCTTACGGGACTCGCTGTCGCCCGTGTCGAGCTACGGGAGGAATTCATCATCGCGGCGGCCGCATTTATATATTCGCGCGCCATTCCCGCCGTCGTATCCGACGCCGACAAGGGCCCTATTGTCGACATCGTCGGCACCGGCGGGGATGGGCACAACACCTTTAACGTCAGCACGACCGCAGCCGTCGTCGCAGCCGGCGCCGGTGCGCGTGTGATAAAGGTGAAAACGGAATCCTCTGCTTGCCAATCGATCCTGACTCTGTACCCCCTGTGTTAGCATGGCAGTCGAGCATCGACATCCTCCTCCGGATCAGCAGATCTCTTGCAGGCCCTTGGGTGCATCTTTGTGCCACCGCAGGCGAAAGCGCCCTCTCCCATCCCCGACATCCCCTTTGTCTTTATCCTCGCACCTCACTACCACCCAGCGCTCGCTACGCTCGCCCCAGCAAGACGCGCGCTGCCCTTCCGCACGCTCTTCAACGTCCTAGGCCCGCTTCTCAACCCAACGCGGCCCCGCGGCATGGTCCTTGGCGTTGCAGAGCCCGCGCTCGGACCTCCCTTCGTTGCCGCGCTCAAGTCTGGGGGCGTAAAGCGCGCTTATGTCGTGTGCGGGGCCGAAGGCCTGGACGAGATCTCGTGCGCAGGCGCCACGCACGTGTGGGAGCTGCTAGAGAACGGCGACGTGCGCGAGCGAACGCTGTGCCCGGCTGACTTTGGACTGCCCGCGCACCCGCTGAGCGACGTCAAGAGCGCGACGCCGGCGGACAATGCGGCGGCGTTCGAGGCCCTGCTCACGTCGGGAGATAATATTCCCGAGCACCTCACGCCTATCCTGGACTTTGTGCTGATGAACGCGGCCGCATTGCTCGTCGTCGCGGGCCGCGCGGAGAATTTCGTGGATGGTGTGAGGTTGGCTCGGGAGTCGGTTACCTCGGGAAAGGCCTGGCATGCACTCGAGGTGTTCCGGGAGTACGGTGTGAAAGAGTCCGCGGAGGCCGAGCTGAGGACGTAGCTCTCCGCTATGACGGGGAATACAGGTACATAGGCTTGACAGCGTAGCTCCCACATCGGGCTGATTGATCTCCAGCCGATAATCGCCAGCTAATGAGCAGACCATTCTTATTTACAGGAAAATTTGTCGCCTGATTTGTAGACATTATTTATGTCCCATTTTATTCAATATAAACGGATGCCTTTACATGCCCCGCTGTGTTACAGTAAACTAAAACAATAGAGTGAAATGAGTTTATATAATCTGATTGGTGATTCGCGTCGGCTGAGATAATACATACCGTGACGGTAAGGAGGGGTCGACTCTTACTGTAATATCATTTGCGACAACTGTATTAATTGACCTCACAGTTGACTATAAGCGTGCTCTGCTTATCCGTTCTTGTCCGTCGTGTCGCGAGGTTATTTCAACCGAACAGGGCCTAAGTGAGACTCTGTTGATCACTACCTCCTTCAGTTCTTCTACCCTCGATGGCATCCGATACCGACTCATCTTCCAGCGGCGAGATCTCCGACTCTGACGACTTACCATTCTGGAAGATACGAGGTTTGGAATTTCGGGTCCTTATCATAGGCCGCGTGAATGCCGGAAAGACGACGATCCTTGAGAGACTCACGGGCGCCTCCATAGACAATGCACGGATTACGACGGTTGATGGAAAGTTATTGGATGGCAAGGTACGTCGTGTTTGAACGTTGGCGACGCCGAGCTCTGATCTAGTCGATCTGTAGGCGATTAAAGGTCAAAGTGATGTGCGTTTCTCGCAATGTCGCCTTTGCTGCGTGCTCACTTTTCCACATCGCTGGCAGCGCAGTTTACACAATATAGATGATGAGATCCGCTTTCCCTCCCGGCCTGGATTTGTCTTTCACGACTCGCGCGGCTTCGAAGCTGGCTCCTCCGAAGAGCTTTCCACTGTACGGAAATTTGTGGAGGATCGTTCATCTGCGGTGTCAGATCTCCGGTTGCAACTGCATGCTATATGGTACGGACGTTGCTTGTCATGTCCTGCAAGTTGAATTCTCTGAAGCATTTCCTCAGGATGTGTCTCCCACTTGACGACTCTCGCGAGTTGTTTGATACGGAAAAGGAACCTTTTCGCTGGTTTAAGGGAGACAGTGAGCAGTAAAAAAAATCGTGACAAGTCTTCCTTTTAATATTCACATAGCTCCGCTGGTTGTCATCTTTACGAAGCGTGACGGAGCCATCGCCAAGGTCACGTCGCAGATAATCCAGGACAATTCGAGCTCATCGGAAAGCACTATTAGCCGAGCCTTCAAGAAGCAAGCCCGCGCCAAGGCTGAGATGGAAGTTACCGAATGCGTGAAGAAACGTGAGGAGGAGCTGAAGCAATTAAGCAAGGCCAACTCTGCCGTGGCGTTTCTCACAACTAGTGGTACGGTTAGCTGGCTGAGTCCTGTCGAGAACCGTTGACTTGACTATATTCAGACATGGCAGAACCTACAGAAGAGTCGGCTGCAGCATGTGCAAATCTGATCAAGGCAACACAGGAGGGTCTGAAGGGTCCAAGGATCAAAACATTGTTGTCTATTGTGTGGGGCTGTAATCTGTCGCAGTCCGGATTTTGGTGTTTTTATTGGTAAGGGCAGTTCCTTGGATGAAGACACGAAGTTCTCCATCTGCTCACCTCTTCCTGGCCATCCCTGCGTAGGATGTGAGCCTTTCCATTCTCTGTCCACCTTCTCCATCTGCTGACCTCTTCTCGGCCATCCCTGCTTAGATTGTGAGTCTCTGCATCCTCCGTCTGCCTTCTCCATCTGCTGACCTCTTCTCGGCCATCCCTGTGTAGCATGTGAGTCTTTGCATCCTCCACCTGCCTTCTCCATCTGCTCACCTCTTCTTGGCCATCCCTGCATAGGATGTGAGTCTTTGCGCCCTCTGTCCTCCATCTGCCTTCTCTATCTGCTCACCCCTTCTTGGCCATCCCTGTGTAGTGTGTGAGTTTTTGCATCCTCTATCCACCTTCTTCATCTGCTCACCTCTGCTTGGCCATCCCTGCATAGGCTGTGGGTCTTTGTGTCCTCTGTCCACCTTCTCTACCTGCTCACCTCTTTTTGGCTGTTCCTGCATAGTGTGTGAGTCTCAACGCTATTGGTCTCCTTTCTGGATTTGCTGACCTCTAGTGGTAGTGTAACCCCAACATCATGCACCTCAAATCTGCACTTTGTCCACTATTTCACAATTATTCACCAGTAATTCTAGTTTCTTTGCTCTCAACACTTGCGAGGTCTGACTGCTTATATAAGACCCTGAATGATGTTGAAGTCTTGACACTCGCTGTTTGTATGCCTTGTTGCTGCTTCATTCTTCCCTTACATATCCTTATCTCCATTCACAGTGGTCATGGTGTTGATGCATAGAGTTGCTAGAGAAGTTCTCTCCTCCACAAACAGCAGCATGTCAGACTGGATCTCAGCCATTTCTCACATCATCATGGATTGTGATGACCTTGTACAAGACAAGGTTCGCACTATCAGTGCTCAAGTGGAGGCGATTGTTAGGGAGATCAAGGATGGGAATATGACCATGTCAAAATTGATGCTTGCCAGCAAGTGGAAATTTTCACGGGATGAGGCAGACATGTTTGCAAAAAAGCTCAACAAATGTGTTGAAGATAATTTGATGTAGTCCTTGTATTTATCAGAGTCGCGTTAATTTCCTTGATCTGCATCGGCTACTTTCCTGGAGCTCCCTGGGCCGGAGAATCTCCATCTCACTTCAATTCTAGGCCCTGCCACACTTCTCCTGACCGATCAATTCGACTTTGGGATAAATTTAAGGGAGGTCATGCGCGCTCGCGTCAAGTGGCTACAAGGGTCTTTTTGGAAGTTACGGGACCAGCCGTCGTGACAGGGACCATCTCATAAAATGACGTTGGTCGTGGCGAGCTCCAAGGAGCCGGCCGGTGTAACTGCATGAATTCTACGTAGTTAGACCGAAATCGATTTAGGAGCCTCAAATGAGGATGAGAAGAAATAGAAACTTGTCTTCGGAAGTATGCGCCTGCCCCTTGATGTGGCCGCTGGCGTGTTCAAGGGCCTCCAATACGTAGAACGAGCAGCCTTGGAACTGATGACACCGCGACCGTTGAATGATTCCTGGACCATCAGAGAGTCCGGATATTGCGGACTCGGATAACCTGGATATATTATATCGCGGGCTGGACTTGAGATTGGGTCTGACTACCGAGAGACCTCAGGCTAGTTCACGGAAAGAGCACATGTCAGAATGTTGGGGGCGTGGGCGGGAGCACCAAGCGTCGCCTGCACGGCTTCGTGTTGGCCCGGCCTCATGCCACGTGTTAGCAACTACAGCAGTCGCTCTGAGATGCTAGAAGAAGGAGCTGAAGGAAGCCGCACAACTCACACGTCTTAAGCTATAGGTAACTGTACCTAAAGAATCACATCCAAAGTATACTCTAGATGACTGACGTTTGAACTTGGTTGGCACGGTAGTAAACGACCGCCTTCCAAGGCAGAGACGCAGATATTAGATGGGTCCTTCCTTGTATGGGGGGTAGTGTTAGCGGCAAGGCATTGGACATTTCAAGCAAGGTGCTGATCAGCTCAACAGCGACGGTGACCAGCCAGCTCAGGCTGTAATTATTTATCGGACCAGTTGAGCTCAGTGAAGAAGATGTCAGATTGTGATTCCAGCCTGGTACAATAGCTCGCGAAACTGTGACTCTGATATTGCGCTGACACGACGGCGATAGCCAAAGTCAAATACCCAGGTGAGATAGGTGTGAACATACTAGTAGTAGTTTGAGTAAGTTAGGTGCAGTGCATCACAACGTGAGTGGGAGGCATCGGACTCGGAGCGATGAACGGCGGGGCGTACTGCCCCAGGTTGCTCGACCACAGTGTATAGTCAGTGTGGATCCAAATTGTACGTCCTGTCAGCGCCACAATTCATTCAAGTCTGTAGGCCATCGGCCCTCCGCTCGGTCGGTCCCGACATCCGTCTGAGTGCAGTGCGGCACCTCGGCGTGTTCGGTACTACTTCAAGTCACCGTTCCCCTTGGCCGTCTTGGTGCAGGCCCGTCTGGTTTGTAGCTACTACTACAATGAGATATCTCTACTTTTGGCCTGCCGCAGTTTTCGTTGTCTTACAGTATCCGAGTCTCCATGCGATTCTTTTAGCACCGGATAAAACTCCTTTTGTGAACTACGACGTACATCATCCACCACGGCGGAGCCTGTCTGCCGTGCTTCGCAATGCTGTCCGACTTCGACTTGGCATGATGTCTCAAAGCAATAAGTAGGAAGCTCTTTCCGATCATAGAAGTCTCATGGGTCGCGATGTCTACCGGTTCGGGCACAGTCATTACAATGCGCAGTCCGCAGTCTCCCCCCAGAAGTTTCTGGTCCGCTCATCAGAACCTCTTCACAGCTCTGCCTGATCACGCAAGGCGAGAATTATTCTGTCATCGTATTCTCCCCTTCATTTTGCTGGGGATACCAGGACACACCTTATACTAAGCGGGACTCGCATCTCCCGTTGAACAAGGAGCAGAGTCAGCTTCACATCGATACGACTCGGAATGCCAGCGGGAGTCGGTTCTGAATGCAGAAACGTTGCTTTTACGTGACGGGCTCTCATAAGACCAAGGTTTGACCACGGAGGAGTTCGTCCTGCGGGCTGTACTTGTGTATTGCGCGCTTTAATGAGATGTGGGCGCACAATTGAAGGATGACGTGACCGTGATGTGACGCCGAACTCGAGAAATGTAATAGATCGGAGGCATCCCAGTAAGAGAACTCAAGTAAATTAAGGGATTTATCTCCACGGGTGAATGAATGCTATGAGCCTGCATGGGTTAACTAATCTTCCGCTGCGCACAAACCTCCATTCAGTTACCAGTTTCCCAAGTCATCCTGGTCGGGGCAATAACTTTGCCGCGGTCTTTATGGTTGGCGTTGCTCTCCGAGGGGCTGCGGAAGGGGAGCTGGGTTGGCGACTCAGTGGAGAGGTGTGGCGTCTAATGTTTCCTTGCCCGTCATATCCACCTGCGTGGCGGTTTCACGCCGAACATGTGCTTCCCATAAGGCAATCATTCACCCGCGCCACTGTCACGCGCTCCTTGGCTTGCCCCTGCATCTGCATCATCCATTATTGGTTCTGGTAAGCAGGCGATACTCATTCATTCAACCGGTGGAACGCTTATTCTGGATGCGGGTATATAATGTGAGGGGCCAATCCCCCATGGGAGCAACAGCCATTTGATACACTGTTTACCCACCATGTTGGCCATCTCCACTGTTGTGCTTTCTCCGCCCTTACTTTGTGCTCGATACTGACTGGCGTTGTGCGGGCCGATGGCCCGCGAACACTTTGCACCGGTGCGTCCTCGTTTTCATCAACGGCTGGCCGTCCAAAAATTTAAACTGGGATTATGACTTTACAGAGAAATATCGCATTACGTATGCTCTAGCATCATTCCATTAAGTCCTTGCTAACATCATGTAGACAAGGTGACACCTGTACCTCGATCGGACAACTGGTCGGTGCGAACCAGTCAGCCCTTGAGTCGATGAACCCCGGCATGAAATGTGAGTTCTCGAAAGCATACATTCGTAGAGCTGATTAACGCCTTGCTAATAGGTAATGGTGCCCTCACACCTGGCGATGTCATGTGCACGAAGTGGTATACACCTGCCTGCACGCTCAACCAAACCGCCACGAGTACGACGTGTGATGTACTAGCGACCACATGGAACATCACCGTGGACGATTTTGTTGAGTATAACGGCCAGGTCAACAATGATTGCAATAACCTCGTCATTGGAAACACTGTACGTGTGTTTGCGCGACTGGTACGCGCTCGACGGTGAATGACTGACCGTTTCCTGATCAGTACTGCGTCTCAATCGAGGGGTGCTATCCAGGTAACAAAGATGCGATCTGTGAACAAAAATGAACACGGATCACGCTTGGGCCCTGGGTAGAACTTTGGTTCCACTCCCCATTGGCAACCGAAGGAGGGTTGAATGTAGAACTTCTCGTTTTCACTGCAGAATACGATTGTGAAAATAGTTATTCCTGTAGTGTACTCTGTTCACTAGAAAAACACAAATTAGGGTCTCAGTAGGTCCTCGTCGTTCGCGGGTTAGATGACGTTGCTTCTGTAACCCTTTTGCAATAAATACTTTATCGACTTCCGCTTTGCAAACCTTGGCTAGGCAATACTGTTCATGCGTCACTCACTAACAGCCGTAGACCTATGATGGGCCAAATTTTGAAGCTTGGCTTCTCCAACGAAAATAATAAGAATAAGAATTGAACTGTAATGGTTCTACGCATGTCAACGCCGCTCTAATCAATCTTCTACTCCCTACAGTTGCCAGGCGGTGTGTAGAGTTGAGGAAGGCTACCAAGGCTTCCGAAATATCTTCTCGACTCAGTTGCAACCGCGTTGCCACTGGTCAGCCCTCAAAAAAATTTCAGGGTCTGCTTGAATGGTCGTCGCCTCCGATGGCGCGGCCATTCTATAATTGGCGCCCACTCCGTAATAGTAGCCTCGCACGATGCTACAAGGTGTGGTGGGCTCCCGCCGACCCTGGTCTCTCTCCCCAAACGAGGCGAGGACCAGTGGCTCAGCGTGTCCTCCAACTACACAGTAAGTATCACGACACCAAAAAAGGAAGGCAAGTTGCCCCAGGCCTCGCGTACCTTATTTTTGAATTGGACAGTGCGTGCCTTCGGATGGGGCCGCCGCAAGCGGTTGATGTTCGAAAGCTCAAGAGGACTTGAGTCGATAACGTGTCAGCCGATCGCGCACTGGCAACGTTGGGAGGAAACGCCCGCGAGGCGACCTCCGTGCCCAGATGCACTTTCACAACCGTAACCGGGGACACAGATCAGAAACAAGGCAGCCGCCTTTGGATTTCCAGCCTCGGCGCAGAACGCGTCCTAGCACGTTCCGGCACAAGGAGAGCAGATCGAAGATCAAGTAAGACAAATGCAACCGGTGCCACCCAATAAATATGGAAATAAATAACGCGCTGCGTGTGTGCGTGACTATGGCTAGAGCCGCGCAGCCCCTACGTCCTGGACGTCAGAACCGACGGGTTCAACGATTTCATCTGGAGGGACGCGTCGCACACGGAGGGGCATCTGGTTCCCCATCTCTGGTGCGGAGGCGAGGAAAGGACGTGTTACAATACTACCATCGTAGCGCAGGTCAGCATGCCAAGCTCGACAATAGAAAAGGGGAAGAAAGACGCACTTGGCACGCTTTTGGATGACGACATCGTCGTCGATCGAAAACTCCAGGTCGCGTAGCAGACATACAAGGAAGACCTTGATCTCGGCAATCGCGAAACGGTAGCCGATGCATGACCGGTTCCCTCCAGCGCCGCCACCGTTACCGTTTAGAAACGTGAGCGTGTGCGCATACAAGCCCGGCACGGTGCGCACAGCCGGCGGCAGAGCCGCCCATCGCTCGGGCCGGAAAACCCGAGCATCAGGGCCCCAAATGTCTGGGGCGCGGTTGACAGATTGAATGGGAATAGTGATGATGTCGCCATGACGAAGGTGGATACTACTCTCCAAGTGCCACCGGCCGTTCTCCTCTTCTCCATTGTTTGAGGGACGACCACGGTGTCGGAACCAGCGAGAAAGCCGACACCAGGTCGGTACACGTACCCGTACCGGGTGCTGGAGAGGCACAAAGCATTCGGGCGCTGCGCCAGCGTAGATGCGCATCGTGCTGCCAACAGGTGCGTGTAGGCGAAGGGCCTCACGAACAGTGTATTCAAGGAGTGGTAAGTCAAGCACTGCTTGGAAATCCTCCATGTCGCAGGCGCGAATTGCTGCCCGCAACCGGCTCTGCGCCGCCGGTGCACGCGCAAGGGCATACAGTGTCCAAGTGAGCGCAGATGCCGTCGTCTCGTGTCCTGCGGCGATGAAAGTAGAGATTTGGGAAAGCATTTCTGAGTGAGTGAGCGCTTGGGATGGCGAGGTGGCAGCATTTGCGCGGACTAAGAAAACCACGTCATCGTTAAGAGGAGGAATACAGGGAAGAGGTGTGATACGCACCAAGGACGGACAAGATGTCACGGGAAATTGGGGCATCGAATCTAGGTTCATGTCCTAGATGAGCGGTTTTGCATGCATCGATGAGCTGCGTGCCGATGCGCAACATGGTGTCCTTAGCCTTTTGCCTAGCGCGGGTGTCTGGGTTCTGCAGCTCATACATGAATACTCGGGAGACGTTCTCAGTAAGACGGAGTGACGCACAAATCGTCGTAGGAAGGGAAACCAGACAGCGAGAACGGACACGACGCTAAACTCGGTCACTGTGGAAAAGACCGTAGAAAAGGCGCGTGCAAGCTCGCCCTCAGACTTGTCAGAGGGGTGAGGGTCAGAACCCGGTGGTGGAAGGGAATGAAAGGAGTAGCCGAATCCTGAGACGGGGATGAGAACACAAGCGTAGGAGATTATGAGAAGAGACCATACCAGCTTCCCCGATCGCGTCGAGCGTCGCGCGAGCGAGCCAAGGAAGAATATCGACAGTGGGACAAGTAGTTACGGGCGAGTCAGTGGCAGACGGGGGTGACGTTCGATGTCGTGTGGATGAGGCGTGGTGTGCAGGTTCGAGCAGTGAGTGAGGTGTGGTACACGAATTAGGGCATGTAGAGACATGGTTTGGGTCGGTTGCGGTCTCTCGGGGCGGAAGGTTTCCCATTTGCATAAATATGTCACGCAGCTACGGGGTAAAGGGTGCGAGTTAATAAATAGCCATCAGAGGGGATTCGAGAAATGCACACCTGCTCGGCCTTTTGGCGAAAAATGGGTATGATTGATTTGATGTGGGAGGGAGAAAATGCTTGGCTCTGTGACGACGAAGTATCAGAGGAAACAAGTTGGCATCACGAAATGTCAATGTACGATACCATGATCCGGCGCTGGTAAGCAAGTCACTATCAGACTGACTGGCAACGCAGCAGACAGAGGGAGACATGACAGACCTGTCGTCTGTGTACATCACCTTGAACGGTGAGAAGGCCATCGTGGCCAGCCCCCATTTCTGCGAGGGCATCCGTGATAAATTCAGGTTTTGGAAAGTCATACGCGTGTCCGAGAATGTAGGAAAGCGCAAGAGGGTCGGTAGTGAGCAACCGGTGGCCACTGATGAAGCCACGGTAAGTGAAGGTGTGACCATACTGATCTGTCCAGATGCGAAAGATGTCGTTGTTCTCCTGGTCGATAAGTTGTGCAAGGTTTCCGACGAAGAAAGATGGGGAGGGAGGGGAGGGAATAAGGCGAAGAGGGGAGCGGAAACGGGCAATGATGAGAAAGAATAGCGGTTTAAGGAGGTAAAGGGTGATAAACCAGGTGAAGAGGAGACAACAGGAGAGGACGGAGAGTGACATTGTCAGGCCAGCCTGACATGACATTTGAGAGTTGTAATTTAAGGAAAGAACGACAAGCGACAGCAACCGGGCCGGCAACCTTAATACCGTCATTCGGCCATCTCGGCCTCGGACACATGCACATGCCATGTCACTTGTCGTTATCGATAAACTAACCGAGTTCAAACGCTCTCTCCAGCAGGCACAACTCTACACCCCACCTTTCGACCACGCACCCGCCTCACATGACGATGTGACCCTCCTGTACGTAAAATGCACACCCTCTTCAACTCTTCTTTATTTTTTGAGCACCAAATGTAGTCGGTTTCTTCGGGCTCGAAAGTTTGACCCCGTCAAGGCACACAAGCAGTTTGCCGCAACTGAAGCCTGGAGGAGAAAGAACGACGTGCTCAACCTCTATGCAGCATTTGACCCAGACGATCTCGAATCTGCAAAACGCTTCTATCCTCGTTGGACGGGACGACGCGATAAGGTGACCGACAATTTTTAGCACATCCATATGCTTCCTCACGTTCCGGAACAGAATGGAATACCCGTGTACGTATTCCGCCTCGCGTCCTTGGCTGGGCCACTCCAAAAGGAGCTCTACGCAGTCCCCGAGGAGCGCCGCTATCAGCGCATGTGCGTCTCTTATCCCATCCCCGCAACCCTCACCGATCCATGGTTCTGACAGCGTCGCCCTGTGGGAGTTCATGTCTCGCTTTATCTTCCCATTCTGTTCCGCCCTCCCCACCCCCCCATCTCTTCGCCAGTCCCGGATGCGCCCACCCCGTCGCCGTTATCTCCACCACCACCGCCTCCTATCACGGCTACGATGTCTATCATCGACCTCGGCGGCGTCTCCCTTGGCACGATGTGGTCGCTCCGTCATCACCTCCAGCAAGCTTCCGAACTCGCGACCGCCCACTATCCCGAGACGGTTCACACCATCGCCGTTGTCAACGCCCCCGCCTTCTTCCCCATCATCTGGAGCTGGATCAAGGTGCGCGCCATCCTGCTCCTCCCTGGCTCGTATACCGAAGATAAATCTTCCCGGGGTCTGCCCTCCCTGGTCTTTTTAGGCTTGGTTCGATGAGGGCACGCGCAACAAGGTCCACGTCCTTGGCGCCGATCCCGGCCCTGCGCTCCTCCAGCTTATGGACGCTGATTCGCTCCCGCAAGTCTACGGAGGCGCGCTTCCCTTCAACTTTGAAGATGACCCTGTCCTCGACGACCCGGCTCGCGAGCTTCTTGGCTCCGACAAGATTCCTCGTGGACCGGTCATCTTTGTCCACGGCGAGGTCGCTCGACCTGCGGGCTTCATCGAACCACAACATGTGCAGAATGAGAACGTAGAAGCTGATCAACATATATAGAAGTAGACACACTTGATGTTTGATAGAAGCATTTGATTCGTTCGTTCGTTTACACCAAATATTATTACTTCTACTATCATAGCAACCTGGAACAACGGGAGCACCACAAAGGGAACAAGACTATTGCACGAGAGGAACGAGAGGGATAATGATATGCACAAATGTAAAAACGACCGGTTTGCTGACTGAATAAGGGGAATGTCCTGGTAGTGTACACACAACAACTTCTTGGCTCTAACCCCAGGATCGGAGCAAGATCTCGGAAAAGTTCACTTTCAGTCCGTCACGTGTGAGTTTTTTTGTTTGCTTTTGTCATGCGATCATGCGAAGTCGTCCTCGGGCTCAGCGGTGACCCCGTCTTCGTTCCAAATTTCCAGGAACTGGCACAATGATAACGTTGATGGTGAGAAACGGCAGGTGACCACAAGGGAGATAACGCGCACCGTGTCACGTTGCGCGGCCATATCGGCCGTCGTGAGCAATGGCCGCGTTGCAAATGGCAGACGCGCCCATGTGAGCGGCGCCGCCGCAGCCCCGGTACGACGAGTTGCGGGCCTGTCACCTAGCGCGTTCTTCTTACCTATCACCCACTTGAGGCATTTCCTACGCCCCATGTCATGTAAGCCAAAAATCAGTCCAGGTTGGGCCACGGGCAGTACGTACTCTTCGGTGAGTCCGTAAAGGTTCTTCAAGTGGACTTTGAGGAGCATGATCAAGGCAACCAAGACGGAAGTGCGCAGCAGGGGCAGTTTCTCGAGTGTCTGCCAAGCTGGCGTCGTCACCGCCGAGGCTGCGTATCCATGTGAGCAAACCAAAAACACAAAGTGGGTTTACACGACGAAGTCTACCTTGCTCAGCTGGGGCCGCTATCGCCGTGACATCTGTCATATACGCATCCGTTCCACACTCTCCGGTCGGCGCCCGCTGCGGGGCACTCGGGGCTTGCAGCTGCGCCCGAAGATGTCCAGGAGACAAAGCCTCGACGCACTGCATGCCGGCTGTCGAGAGCACATTCGTGAGGCTCTTGATGACCAGAAGTACATCCTCCTGAGTCTTGTAATCGAACGTGGCAAAGTTCTCTGCCATGTACCGCGCAAAGTCAATGTCCTCCTGTGCCGCGACCAGCGAGGTGCCCACGTCGAACGCACGCACAAGAGCCTTGAGGAAGTCCAGTTTCGGCGCGCGCTTCTCACGTACCAGAGCGAACCAGCGATGCAACAACGCCGCGCCCCCGCGCGCACCTTGGACGCCACCAGAACCCCCACGCCCCTGCGAGAGCTTGGTTTGGTACGAGAAGGACGCACGTGCGCTAATAATGTACCGCGAGTTGAGCAGCGAAGCGTGCTTGCTGTGTAGCACAGAATGCAGTGCACTCGCGCGGGCGCTCAACGCCGAATTTGGACTTGTCTCCAAGGCGACGATGACAGGGAAAGACTGAAGTGGATGTGCCAGACCTTGCTTGATCGTGAAGCTCAGGATGTCAACGGCGGCGCCCTGAGTCTGCGGGTGTTGTGACAATGCTGCATCTAAGATCGGGTCCATGTAGCGCTGCACGATAGCAGAACTGACACTGGTCCGCACTTTTAGTGTGACATGTTTTCCTACATATATCATCACGCTTACCCGGAGTCAGCGAATCCATCAGTATTACCGACAAGCTCTTCCATGTTAACCTCCGTTGAGGCTTGCTTGCCTCTCATGTTCGCCTTGCTTTTTTCTTTCTGGGAATGCTTGGCGGCCTCTGATACAAGAAACTCTTGCATAATTTTCAGCAGACGTGCGCGGCCCTCCTCTTCCTGAGATGCGAACGTAGCATCCATAATCATCGCAGATGACTCTAATGTCATCAGCGTAGGCTGCGCGCGGAAGAGAAAACCTAATATGACTTGAGATTGGAAGCGGGATTGAAACAACCGAGACCCGTACCGAGACACTGCAGGGTGCGGCCGCGGAGTCCTGGTTCGGAATGCTGTCGGTACAGGCTCAGAAGATTGTTATAGACGTGCTCAATGATGGAACCCTGGAAATGCTCAGCAGCGTGTGGCTATCAGGAACGGGCAGGCCTACCTTCGAGACCACGTCAAGGTCGGCCGAGAGATCTAGGGCAAATCAGACATCTCATGAATCGATGATCGTCTGTTTGTAAGCACATACCAGAGTGCTCAATTCGCAGACGATCAAAATTACAGTGCTCAACGAGAAGCGAGATGATGAAGATCAGAATGGAAAGCGCGCGCAGGTCGGCAGGAGTCATCTGCTTTTTTTGCGCCGCAGATTGCAGACGAGCTAAGGAGAGATGACTATGGAGCATTGGAACGCTGGATTACACATACCATTACAAGACTTCAGGAGGCCGACGAGACGAATGAAGTCATGCGTGAGGTGCTGGACGACCGCACATAGACACGCGACCGTCTCTTGCAATGCCTAAACCTCTGGCGTGATTCACTGAACTAGTAGACCATTTCAATCTCCTACCTGAACACCACCTGCTGTCGATGGTTTCAAGATCATGGGTTGCAGCGCTAGCTGTAGCTCGTTGCCAAACTTGACAGCGGTCTTGGGCATATGTGGAATGGATACTCGGAAGATTTTGAGCAGATAGTCGGATGTCACTTGCTCCTCAGGCTTCAAGAGTGAATGAAGGAAGAGCGTCATCGATGAAGAGCAACTTACAGTTGTGGCGTTCTTGAGATACGGCAACAGCGTAGACGCGTTAGGGCCGGAAAGAATTGCCGGATACGCTGAAGTGAACATGTAAATGGTTCGAATGCAGTTGATGACCGTCTACATCAAACCGTTCAGAGGCACGATGCGGCTAGGAAATAATGAGGATTCTCTCACAAAATCCGGGAGCTCAGAAGCGTCCACAAGACCATCAATTAAAGCCTCGCAAATCTCGCTGTAACGCGTGTGGAGTTGACTTGCCTCGGCATCCTCCCTCGATGCCATAATTTTATGAAGTACGTCCTCCAGAGGAGACTGTCTGTCCCTGAAGTTCGCCGCCACGCCCATGATAACGGACACCTTGTTCAGAAGCTGTGCCTTATTGCCCGGTTCTGAACTCTGTACCCCATTTCGTAGCTTATGCAACGCTGGCTGCGTCACGGTGCTCGGAAACCACAGCTCCTCAAGAGTCTTTATCGACAAGTCTTTGACGGTGTCATCCTCGTCGAACATTCTCAGCACAAGTTTTGTGCAAATGTCAGTGCGGCGCTTGATATCATCAGTAACACCATAAAAGGCCCTGAGGAGCTTGATCACGCGCTTGCGAACACCCAGGCCAGTGTCCTACGACTATTCAGACAACTTTGCGTTGGAGACACGGTTCCACATACAGCAATGCGATCAGCGATCTTTTGATAGTAGTCGCTTGCAACCTCGGGGGATTCGATCAAATATTTGCCGATGAGCTCCACGGCAGCGTCGCGAACCGCAGGCGAGCTATCAAGGAGGTGACTCTCGATCCCTCGACGGACATTCGCCTATCGACCACCATTCACATGTGTAACGGGTAATGAGACGAGGAGGGACGCACAGCTGCCAAGATCGTTGGATCACTTGTGACAATTTGACCTAACGCACGCAACGCCTTCGTGCGCACAAAGACGGGCGGGGCGTCCAGAGCAAGCAGCGTCACATTGAGAATTGGTTGGTAAGAATTCCTCAGGTCTTGAGCTATGCCTATCTGCTCTGCGAGTCGATCGATACGCACAACCTCTTCGGGAGATCTATGTGAATATTTGATGAGTACGGTCGATGCTTGCGGGAGCGCACCCACCCTATATCGAATACTTCCGTGGCACCTTCCTTCCATACATCTCGTAGGGCCAACTTGACCTTGCGTGCGAACGGGAATAGAGATGGTTGCTTTTCCTCGGGATCATCATCATAGCGAAGCGAGGCATCACAGTGCCTGAGGGCAATAGCAAGCTCTTGGCCCCAGGTTACAGCCGTAAGTTCGCGTGCGCTCTAGGCCAATTTTAAATGTTTACCAAATTGGGACAGCCTCGTGCACTTACTTCATAGGCCTGGTCTTGTGCGGACCGCTTTGCCAGGTGCGTCACCAGGTCTTGGTGTGCAGCTGCTAGTCGCTCCAGATGTTTGATGCTCGCACGAGACAGGACCTACACAGAATAAGAATACAAAACGAACGCAGTGACGGAGGATGCACTTCATCAAGGGGTTTCAAGCCGACAAACCCGTCACCATCAGCACCCTGGGTGGCCTTCAACATACTCGAACGTATTCGGGCAGCGATAACGCCGAGATGGTCCAGGGCCATGGTTTTCGCGGCATTATTGTCAGTCTGGCTCGACGACTTCACGTCATCAAGTGACGAGACCTGGCCGAGATACAAGTACATAAATATTCAGGCACCACTATGAACGAACCGCCCACCATAAACTTGCATATGATACCTAGCAGAAGACTCGCAGCTGGCCACTCGGGCCAGAACAGGACAACAAGAAGATCAGAGACGAGGTTGTCAAAAATTGCCCGGTACTCAGCCTCGTTCGAATTCTTCGTCGCTTTCGCCTTGCCAGATCTTTGAGTGAGAAACAGGACGATTGTCTTGGCAGCTTTTGTTGCAGATTCAAGACCGGACATGTAAAGCTGGATTTCCTGATGTAACAGTCATGCGTTATGTGGTTTGTAATATTTAGGGGGGAAAAGTACCTCGTTGTCCTTCTCGTCTAGAAAAGGTCCTGGTGTCTTCTCTGACGGTGTCTCTGCTATGCTTTCCTGTCTCCGCATGGCAAGTGCCTGTTGTCGGGCCTTGGCGAGTCGCTTTGCCTGGAGTCTCACGGCATGCGCAGAAGTCTGAACAAGTTGTAGAAGCAATGCAGAAACGGTACGTATTGATCTCCCGTCCCGAAGTCTGAAATCAGTTGTAAGAAGACGCAACTCCGAACTGTCATCGTTCGTACCGAAACTGGCCGGCCTTTTGCTTGGTATCAGAAAGCTTGATCAAAGAGCTGAGGATCTCCTCGATAATCCATGAGCGTTGATCCTCATGATTCGCGAATATCTGTAGGAGAACCTCGAAATTATGCGAGAAATGCCGACAGAACCGAGGTAACTTACACTCCTGATAAGCGATAGCGCCTCCAGTCTCAGACCGCGCATTGCGGTCTGACCGAGCGTGTTCACTACGAAGCTCTCTTTCTTGCCCTTACTATCGCTTGCTCCAGACTCTGCCACGAAAAACGGGCCGATCGCGATGTATACACCCTGAATGATGATCGAGTCCGACATCGCGACTGTGTCCGCGCAGACCAGGTTGCTAATCCTTGGTAACACAGAAGCCAGAACCTGAAACACTTCCGCAATTTGTGCCCGGTGGGTCTTTCCATACTTAGACACGTGCTGCAGTAGCGCGGAAGTGTCTGAGCTCTCAACGAAAGGGTACACAATTCGTTCAAGTTGATTTTTGACAGACCCAAGGCAAGCCGTGATGAGTTCCTCGGAATAGACCTGCTTTGGCAAACGGTCTGCACCAAGCAACGCGATGCAACAATCCGCAGCGAGGATACTATCACGAGCGAGTTCAAGAACGTGCGCGAGCGTATCAAGGTCTGCGTCAGTTACTGAGATAAGTTCAACGGTGTCTGCACCCGCATCTGGTTGTGGTTCGTCGCCTCCGGCTGGGGTTCGAGACCGCGATCGCCGATCAGATGCGGGCTTTTTCGATACTTTACTCTTCTTGCTAGGCGAAGCAGACGCGCGCACCTCGGGCGCTCTATCGGCTTTAAATGGGTCAAGGTCCTCGCCAGTGCGGACGCTCCGCTCAAGCATCTTCAGAATCCGGGAAAGAGTTGTGGTTTCGACGTCCGCGATGCTGCAGGGACCTGAAGTACGTGGGGGGAGCTTGGACGCTGTTGAAGAACGGAGACGCTTTACAGGACGGGCGACCTGAGAAATGAGCTTGGACAGCTTGCGAATCAGATTCGGGTGTAGCTGCGGCCGGGACGGCTCAGTAGTAAGAGGGGAAAAGAATTCAGCAGGAAGACATTCTTGGTCTGCATCTGCGGGAAGAGAGTCCTCTGCTTCGAAAATGTCTTCGAGCAGAGTAATTAACTTTTCTAGGGGTGCTATAGGCAACGTCGTTAGTCGGACAGACGCCAGAGTGCACGAGGCGTATTACCTCGGTCATCTCGGTCTCCAGTGCGCTTGGCGGAGGACCTCCCAGCCTCGGTCATATTGAGGCTTGTCTTCCTTGGCTGATGGTGATAGTCCTCTTCAGGCCCAAAACCTCCGAGGTCATCGTCCTCAACCTTTTCCGCCTTGGGCTTGCTCCCGTGTGACACCAACGGCGCTTTTGCCTTGACCTTCTTAGAAGATTGAGAAGAATGCTGCATTAATGTAAACTTAGGCACTAGAGGAATTTCGACGTATGCTCGCATTTTGGGCTTGTGGGCAGGGATGGGTCGAGATGACGAAGTGGGTTGTGACGAGAGAGGCGTTCCTTGAGTAGAGTGGGAACCCTGGGACGACGAAGCAGGTGTGGTTGGTGGACCGGAGGGGGACGAAGAAGACGGAGTTCTATGTAGTGCCTGTACTCGTTTCACTGATGGGGATTGGAGCAGTTCTATTGATTTGCGCTTTTGTGGTGTGACAGACTGGCTCGGTGGAAGCTCGAGTGGGTCAGGACTGGAATATCGTGGGATGCTGAAGCTCCTGTCACGTCGCGAAGGGGTGGGCGGGTTGGTGTACTTGGCTGCCTGCGCACGCTCGAGCTCGCGACTGGACTTATCCAGAAGGGTATTGAAGAAAGGTGTGGATTCCTGTTGGGGGCATTGCTTCTTTTGAGGGATCGCACGCTCATCAAGTGCAAAGGCGAGTGAAGAAGAGGAGGAATGTATGCCCGGAAGAGGAGATGTCGGATAGGAGAAGGAGGGTGCGGTGTGCTGAAAGACGGACTGTGCGAGCGGATTGGTGGGATAGGTATTGTAAGGCGCATGCTGCATATGGTGTTGATAATCTGGATACTGGCTAGATGATATGGACGCATATAGTCACCTATCAAAAACGAAGAGGGAGTTACGTGCCTGTTAGACTGCCCCCCGAGATACCTGGACGTGTCATTTGCGACGCCTGTCCAGTAACTAGAATGGCCTTCTGGATGCCGGAAGGATTGTAGACGATTCGACTGGGTTGCATATTCTGTGTATGGAGGAGGATTTGGCGAAGGGTAGTGATAGCCATTGGTGGTGTAGTAGTGAGGCTGTGTATATGATACCGTGTGCGCGCCCATGGATAGGTGGGAAAGATGACGGGCCACTAAAGAAGAGATAGTGAGTTGTTGTGCGGAGACTGGGGCTGGAGTGCTCACCGTGTGTAGTTGGGGCGGGAGACGTGAAAGAGTAGACTCCGGGCAGTGGGTGAGCATCGTGAATGCTAGCCGGGGCTCGAGTAGATGGAATTGAAGCTGGATCTTGTATAGGGTACGCATGCTCATTTGTATTCGAGCTCTTCAGGCTGTACCATTGATTGGGATCCTGCATCTTGTGCCGATCGTTGGCCGTCGAGGGCAAGCTACAGGCCCGCCTCGGCTCGGAAGCACTGCACTGACCGAGTCGAGAGTCAAGGCGCCCAGTTACAATTACTTGTCACACGTCACACAATCTGGGCGTGACCTGATTTGCCGCCAGCTGAACTGGTTCGGGGTACTGTATGCCAGCTGTTGAAAAAAAAAAAAAAAAAACTCGTTGGTATGGCCCCGGTTTATTAGTTCTATAAAATTGCAATGAGCATGGGATGAAAGATATTCAAATAAATATTTTAAATGTGATAAAGGTCCATGAAGTGTATTGGCAGCCCAATTTGGCAACTCAGGCAACGAACCTAATTCGCCTCTGCGTTTCACCTCGTACGACAGACAACATCGTTGGCCTCAAGGACCTCAAGGTGAGTCACCATTAGTTTCTGTCGTTGGTAGTTTCGTTCTCTTTGGATATGGAGAGAACATTTTGGCAACTACGGCGATGTTAGGGGGTGGATGGGATGGGGGGTGGGTGGATTGCAACGAAAGCGCCGAGATGGACTGCTGGATCAAATGCCTAGTGTGGTGTATTTCTGTTCACTAGCAGGGCCCGAACCCCGTTTTTACTGAACGGGGGTTGTGAGCAGCTTCAGCAACTCGGATTCTGTTGGGTGCCGTATCCTGCCAGCTAACTTCCGCTCTGTCGAACTTCCAGATTGACTCCAAAATGGCCACCACAAAGAGCACGAAAAGTAAGGCCGCCGCCTCAAAATGTACGTTACGCTACTGTTCGTATTGCATAGTGGGATACTGAATAGTGGATGGACAGCCACGAAGCCAGAGGCAAAGGCCAAGGTGGCAAAGAAGGCAGCGCTCCAGGGCGTGCACTCACACTCTTCCCGCAAGACGCGCACGAGCGTGTCATTCCACCGACCAAAGACGTTGCGCCTACGACGGGAGGGTAAATATCCGCGCAAGAGTATACCTCATGCCCCTCGCATGGATCAATACCGCACCATTGTTTCGTGGGTAATCCCTGGCGGGCTTCTCTTTCACCGTACTTGGTTACTGAGCATCACCGATGGTTACCAGGCCTCTAAACACTGAGTCAGCAATGAAGAAAATCGAGGAACACAACACGCTTGTGTTCCTTGTTGACGTCAAGGCGAACAAGCGTCAGATCAAGGATGCCGTGAAGAAGTTGTGGGATGTGCAAGCGGCCAAAGTGAACACATTGATCCGGTGAGCGCATTGTGAATTAGATTGAAACGAGGTGCTGAAGGAACGACACCAATGTGTATACAGACCGGATGGAAAAAAGAAAGCATACGTGCGGTTGACACCGGACCACGACGCGCTTGACGTTGCGAACAAGGTGCGTACGGGCTGCTAGTTGTAGTCGTCACTATACATTCCCCGACTCATGTGGCGTGGTCGTAGATTGGATTTATCTAACATGAGAATCGTCGTTGTTCGGGCGGTGTTGTTGATGTTGTGCACGCCAAACGTTTCTGTACCGTACGCGTGTTGAACTATGAGTCATGATACGTGATGGATGATGATGACAGTAAGCATTGATTGATGCCAAGTAACAATGTGAGACGCGGTCGGCTATGGCACTGCCAGGCTGGCCATTTGGGCAAATTAATTTTAATACATAGAATACAGTATAAAAATAAGTTAACCGTGGTCGCGTGGGTCCTTTTTGGTTGTCTGTCCTCCATCCCGAGCCGAGCTGCTTCTTTCTCTTTCACTCACCCTTCTTTGCACTTTTGGTGCACCCACGCTCCTTTGAACACCTCTCCACCCATACGCCGTTTTCCGTTTGGTCTCGATATGTCTTTCCACTATAAAGTTTCCTTTGGCCTTCTTCTCTTTTTCATCTTATTCTTCTCTGTCGATGCTGCTCATGGTCGTCCCCCACTCCATCGTCGCTCTCTTAGCTTCGGGAGGAGGGGTCACCATCGACGTGACCTTACCGGCATCCTGGGGGATGTCAATAATCTTGCGGGTGGTCTTGTGGGTCAGTACATCCAGGTTGTTTCTTTCCTTGATTTTTTTTTTCCTAATCAAAACTTCAAATTAGGTCCTGGTGGCACCTCAATAACCCCTCCGAGCAACGCATCCCCCTCTACGATTCCGACGCCTGACACTCCCCCTTCCATGACTAGCTCACCCGCGACGACTACTCCCGCGCCGTCTGATCCACCACCGTCCACAAGTGACCCGCCATCAACGAGTAGTCCAGCCTCTTCTCCACCATCTTCCAACCCCGCTCCTTCCACAAGCCCGCCTCCGACGAGTAGCCCTCAGTCCTCCCCACCTCTCTCGTCCTCATCCACCCCTGCGTCGTCGAGTGCCGACTGTCCTCAAGGCTTTGACCTCCTCGGCAATTGCCTATCGCATCTTGCCTCGTCTCTACCCACCACCACTAGCCCGATTGCCTCCACGACTTCCGCACCACCTACCTCTGCGCCCTCCTCCTCTCCTCAGACGTCCGGTGCTCCTCCGACGACATCGTCCTCCCCACCGTCGACGTCTCCGTCGTCGCAGCTCCCGTCTCCAACCTGTTTGCTTGGCCTGGGCGCGGATGGTAATTGTTTGATTCCTGCATTATTGAGCCAGTCACCCCCCCCTGCCAGCTCGCCCTCGACTACATCCCAACCTCAGTCCACTACTTCTAACTCTCCGCCTGCTGATCTTTCGTCGGCGTCCACCCCTGCTCCATCGTCTACCACACCTGTTGATCCTTGCGGACCCGTAGGCCGGCTCCTCGGCCTCTGCTCAGACACACCACAATCCCTTACCAGCGCCAGCTCCTCCACACCCTCCTCCGGTGCAATACTTTCCGCAACCTCGGCGCCAACACAGCCAGCATCGACATCGTCTCAATCTACTGATCCTTGCGGCCCTCTTGGCATCGCTCTTGGCCAATGTCAATCGACTTCTTCGGTGCCATCAAGCTCAATAGAAGGATTTCAATTGCAGTCTGCATCTACGTCACCGTCGTCAGCATCGAGCACCGCTCCTCCGGACCCTTGCGGACCTCTCGGGGTCGCTCTTGGTTCATGTAGCTCCGCCGCCAGCCCTGTGATGCCAAGTTCTAGCCTCCCGAACCCTGTGCTGTCTAACACTCCCTCCCTCTTGATAGCCTCGGACTCTAGTGCCTCGGCACCTGCACCGTCTACCTTCGCGATGCCAAGTTCTAGCCTCCTGAACCCTGTGCTGTCTAACACCCCCCCCCTCTTTATAGCCCCAGACTCTAGCGCCTCGGCACCTGCACCGTCTACCTTCGCGATGCCAAGTACTAGCCTCCCGAACCCTGTGCTGTCTAACACCCCCCCCCTCTTTATAGCCCCAGACTCTAGTGCCTCGGCACCTGCACCGTCTACCTTCGCGATGCCAAGTACTAGCCTCCCAGACCCTGTGTCGTTTAGCCTCCCAGGCCCTGTGTCGTCTAGCCTCCCAGACCCTGTGTCGTTCAGCCTCCCAGACCCTGTATCGTCTAGCCCCCCCTCCCTCCCTATAGCCCCAAGCTCGAGTGCCTCGGCACCTGCACTGTCTACCTTCGCTCCCACAGAGCCATGCGGACCCGTCGGGGTCGCTCTTGGTTTGTGTCATTCCGCTGCCAGCCCTGTGGTGCCAAGTACTAGCCCCCCAGACTTTGTGCCGTCTAGCCTTCCCCCCCTCCCGGCCCCAAGCTCTAGCGCCCCGGTACCTGCGCCGTCTACTACCGCTCCCACAAAGCCATGCGGACCACTTGAGATCGCTCTTGGCTCGTGTAGCTCCCCCTCCCGTCCTGATGCACCAAGTTCTACCACCCCAGGCCCACTACCAAATACCAGGTTGCCTGCCACGGATTCGGATTATCAGGGCGGCACTTCATCGATTCCTGGTAGTCAGAGCCAGCCCCCAAGTGGCTCGGTTTCCAGCCCTCCTAGTGTTTTCACCCCTGGGTCAAGTTCGGGCTCCCCACCCATGTGAGTTCCTACCAACATTCCTGTCTCGATTAACATCCTAAATACCATATATCGAAACAGCCTGTCCTCTCCCCCCGTCATATCCTTCCCCTCGGGTACTCCTGGTTCGGTTTCTGGGACGGCCGGCCTTCCCTCGCTGTCCGTGGCTTCATCCCCTCCGTCGTTCATGCCGCCCCCGCAGACCCAATTCTCTTACGTCACACAGACTTCCCTATTGGCCGTGTCTGTCTCGAGCTCCTCGGTTCCGCTCGCACTGAATGACCCTGACGCTGCTCCAACGACATTGTCCCTCATTGCACCTTCCAACTCCCTTGCAGGTCCAGCATCAGAGGCCCCTCTCCCGTCGAACCTTCCTGCACGTATATATCCCCCGACCACAATCGATCCTGATAGTTTGTCTGGGTTTTCCCTTGTCAGCATCTTATTTGACTCCAGCCTTCCTTGGCTCTTCGTCTCGCAAAATACCCAATCTCAAGGACAATTATTTCTCTGGCTTCCGTCCATCATTCAGGCAGCGCTCGGCCTTCCCTCGACCGATGTCAAGACGTTCGCACTGCAGGCATTTGTGCCTGCGTCATATCACAGTATCCAAGATGTTGGTCAGCTGCTTACACTGTACCTTTTGTATATCCCAACGGAACAGGTGCCTACACTGGCAAATCAGATCAAGGCGCAACAATCGTCTTTCTACCTTCTCGCCGAGCCATTTAAGAGCCTCGCGGCGCACGTCGATGCTGCGTTTGCGATCACCTCGGTGCAAGATCCCAATGCGATACCCGGGACCTCGAAAGCTCTCACTTCCCACGGGAACAAATCACGGACGGATGCGATCATTGGTATCGTCAGCGCACTCGGTGGCCTCACCGTCATCATACTTGGGGTGCTCGTCTTCCGTAGTGTCAAGCGCAACCGCGAGTTGCGTCACAGAAGGTTGTCTGACCCCAGCATGCCGAATGATCCGTACCCGGACCGCACTGGCCGCGACTTTGACCAGGACAGTATCGGTGGGCAGCGCAGGCGGAGTTTCTACTTTGCGGAGGACAGTTTACGAGGACAGCAGCAGCCGGCGATGCCAGCGGCACAAGTGCAGACACAGTACCCCCTGCAGCCAGGATCGCAAACCGAGTACAGTTATCGTACCAGCCCCGAAACCATGCGCGAGCGCAGAGTCCCAGTGGTTCCTGGTGCCATCTCCGCACCGATTCTGACACAGAGCAGTCTCAATTGGTGAACGGATGGCGATATGATCATAGGTTGGGATCCTTTCGCAGGATGATGAACGGACGTGGCCATCGCGAGCCTCTAGGGCGAATGATAGATGGAGACCCCACTCATCGTTGCAAAAAAGATACCCAGTCTGAGCCATCGATTCTTCACTTTCTCGCATCTTTTTATTTGGGTGACTCGCCGCTATGACGCTTCACACCTACATATATTTATCGACATAGTTTTTTTCTTCCTCTTCCTGCGCTATCGGAATTCGAAGTGTTGTCGTTTAGAGTTCCGTTGTACCGCCGGACACGTGCGCTTCCCTTGTCCACGCACATCGTGGTGGTTTATTCATATTATTCAGTGCTGTTACTTTGGAACTAATTTAGCTAAGACCCAGTTGGGCTTGCGCGCGCGTTTGAGTGCGTCAAACAGGACGCAGATTTATGTCTCAACAGAGTGGTTTTGAACAAAGAGCGCTACATACGTTGCATCAATAACAATCAATTTGCTTAATCATGATTCTCGCGAGCAGCGTGAGAGACGAAAAGGCAACATCAGATGGTTAGAGCCAAAAAGGAAACAAACTTGAATGTCAAGAATACAGTACTGTAGCATCTTGAGCCACGAAGCCCATGCCACGCGTGGGCAGCACAGCAGCGTGAAACGCGTAAAAAGCGCACAAACGGCAAAAGCCCCTCAGAAATATATATACGTAAGCGCTCCCCCTCGCATCGTTCTGAATTATCCAGTACCTTGGAAGGTGTTTATCATTCATGCGCGGGGTGCAGCAAACCCAGCCAAAAGAGAAGCTGCACTGTCACGGTCCCAGTCGAGATGGACGCTCAAATCCACAAGCTCGCAAAGAGAATCATTTCTTTCCACTCCGAAACCTACAGTAGTACTTCACCCTGATTCATGACCGGGAGTCTCGGAGTGCATGCCAGCGCGCGTGTGAGCGGCCAAGGTCCTGAAACCCACTTTTCGATGCGTTGCGGTAGCCTCAGGCTCTTGTGCGACAACTGTGAAAGCTGAATAACTCCAACGAGAACAGGCCTCGATTCGACATCGGAGTCTGTCAGACGCCACCGCACATACGTGCTCCCCGGGCCACAGAAGGCACGGGGCTCATTGGCTCACTCAGTCGAAAAGGCGAAGCACCACATGTTGTATTGGACATTGGACCCCTCAGGGTCCTAGTACACATCCTGCTGGTAACCCTGTTCCTGTCAGGTACCGTAATTATTTTTAATTGCAATTGCAAGGGCGCGCGTGGTTGACAGTAACAACACAGCAGTTGCGCCGAAGAATTCGATTGATCGTGTCAGTTCGGTGTGGTAAGTGACTCCTGGAATTTGTAACATCTTGCAGTGCAACGTACAACAGAATATTAGTGGTGTCGGCCTCAAGAGTACAACTGATGCGATGTCGTTCAGATGGCTCGCCGCTTCATCTCCACGCCGGAAATCCATATCGCCGGCCGCCACGCTCTCCAGAATTGGAGAAGGTCATGAAGGAGGTAAAAGCGTCCGGATCTCATCACCTTCTGGACTAAAAGGTGCAGGCGCAAGCGCCCAGCTTGCAAGTCGCGTATTATGTCCCATTTTGGATTGTTGCCGAGTCCTGCAAGCGGAGTACTGGATTAGCTCGCGGCCAAGGCCAGGTGTTTTCTATTCACCAGCATGTGCATACCCTCTACAGGCATGCGGACAGTGGGCAGTGATGGTTGGATCTGACTGATTCCCGCGGCTGTGGCCGGCCATGTGTGCTCCCGAGCGCCCCGCTGGACGGCGCTGGTAATCGAGTTACCGCGTATGGTCATCATGGACCGCGGCAGGACCGCCAGTTACCAAGTACAGTACAGTGAGTGCCATCATCCCCGGAATCAAAACGGGATCCCAACTAACGGCGTGTGACACTCCTCATTTCATCTGGATCTCGTTCCCGACCTGTATAAATATCTATAGCTTTTCCACCTGAAAATGACACCCCATCATTTACAACAAACATACTCCCTATACGTTCTGCCATGACTCTGCACGATGATGTCGATTCGGTCATCAATAGGCTTCAAACAGCTGCGAGATTTATAACTGACTCCGATGCCCCGCTGGATACCCACGGCGCACATCCAGGCCCATCCTTGCTGGACCGGTCCCTTGACGACATCAGGGATGCCATCGATGCAGGCCCGCCCTTAACGCTTCTCGATCTCGTGGGTCCTTGCTTATCTTGCACTTTCACATCGCGTACAGCTCATCTCCTCGACAATAGCCTGCGTATGTGAACGGTCTGATGAGCAAATTCGGTGGTACTGTCAATGATCGTCTGTTTCTCGTATGTCTTCCATCAGTCGACAAAGGCATCTCCCGTGACTGATTCACCATCCTAGCTCGAGAAAATCTTGACCTTGATGGCTTGGCTGGGCAAGGATTCAGAGTTTGGTTTGCGGTTGCAGCAGCTTGTTATTGGCATACGTGAGCATGTCCCTTCAGATGGTAAAATGATTGTTTCACAACTGTTTCATTTAGTGTACAAGGACCTACCGCATCCTCCCAGCGGATATCTCGCCCTTCCTAACACGAACCAACCCTTAGCTACTAATTGGACGACCTCTGTCGATTACCCATATCGCTCCGCTGATGGTTCGAACTATAATCCACTCAAGCCTTTCCTAGGAATGGCAGGTTTACCTTATGCTCGGACTGTTTCTAGCCAGCATTGCCAGTCTCCCGCTGCGTTGCCACCTGCGGAACTTGTTTTCGACACCCTACTCAAACGAGACGAGTTTGTTCCCCACCCTGGTGGAATGTCTTCTTTGTTCTTCGCTTTTGCAGACATCATCATTCACAACATCTTCCACACTGACGAAAGGGACTGGACGAAAAATAAAACGAACAGTTATTTGGACCTTAGCCCACTCTACGGTACCTCCCAGGAAGCGGTCAATCGCGTGCGCAAACACGATGGTACCGGGAAACTGCATAACGACGTTTTTGCGGACGCACGTTTGATCTTCATGCCACCCGCTGTGTGCGCGCTTCTAGTCCTTCTTAGCCGCAACCACAACGTAAGCTCGCCCATTTCCTTTGACGCGCTCTTTCCTCACTGTCTTCAAAAAGTATGTGGCAGAGAAGCTTCTTTCTATCAACGAACGTGGAACCTTCAAGAAACTACCAATCAGCGATTACGATGCCCGTGAACGTCAGGATGAGGAGATATTTCAACGTGCTCGCTTGGTGAACACGGGCTACTTCGTGCAAATCATCTTGCGCGACTATGTTGGCGCCATCCTCGGCCTCGTGCGCGACGGTTCTCCGTGGCGTCTCGATCCCTTAATGGTGAGTTGGACCAAGGACTTGATAGTGTGTTAGCTGATAGTCGTGTCATAGGATATGCGTGATCTTAGTCACGAGGTTTCCCCTCGCGGCGAGGGCAACGCCGTGTCCATCGAATTCAATTTGCTATATCGCTGGCACGCAGCCGTTTCCGACCATGATAGGCAATGGACCGAGAGACTTTTTGATAACTTATTGCCTGGCGTCGATATGAAGACGGTAAGATACTGTCTGGGGTCTCCATGTAGTATGATGACTTACGGTTTGACAGATCTCCTTGGAGGATTTCAAGTTGAAGGCAATGCGATCCCTGAATCCTGGTCCGGATGTCCAACGATGGGAGTTTGGCGGGTCCGTGGTGTCGTTCATGCACCAAAAGGGAGATACTTACCCCGTAGTTTCACAGCATTAAGCGAGGTGATTCCGGGCGCTTCGATGATGCAGACCTAGCGCGCATTCTTCAGGATGCAACCGCGGCATCCGCGAGCGCTTTCAAGGCGCGCGGAACACCCGAGGTCTTGCGGGTAGTCGAACTGTTGGGTATCGAACAAGCTCGGTCATGGGGTACTTGCACGGTGAGGATGCTGCAGTTGTGTTTTACTGGGGCCTCATCCTAGCGCTTTAGTTGAATGAATTCCGCAAGTTTATGGGGTTGAAGCGTAAGCTTTTCGAGTCGCGTTGCGCTCTTTCGAGACCCAACTCATAATCATTGTTAGCATACGGGTCTTTCCCCGAGTGGAATAAGAACAAAGAAGTTGCCGTGAGTCCACCCTTTTTTCCCATTGCGTTGGTCCCTACCTTTCTGACCCCCCCCCCCTTCTCAAGGCTGCCGCTGAGGCTCTTTATCATGACATCGATAACTTGGAGCTGTATGTTGGCATGCAAGCGGAGGAGGCAAAGGTCCCCATGCCCGGTGCTGGACTGTGCCCAGGATACACTATTTCGCGTGCTATTCTCGCCGATGCTGTCGCCCTGACCCGGGGGGATCGTTTCCTCACGGTAGACTTTACGCGTACGCGGCTTTCATCCCGTCCTTCTGACCCTCCTGCCTAACACATTTCAATAGCATACAATTTAACTACTTGGGGCTACGGTGATTGCCAGGCCAACACGGCGGACGGATCCTACGGTGGCATGTTGACGAAATTGTTGTTCCGCCACCTACCGGATTACTACCCTGAAAGCTCTGAGCGCGCTTCGGCATACGCTCACTTCCCATTCTTGGTGCCAGAGAGGATGAGGGAGTTTGCGAGGGAGCACCGTGGTGATATTGAAGACAAGTACTATTGGGACCGCCCTCGCGCACCGGCTGGTCCCACCATCGTGGTCAAGAGATACTCTGATATACAGGAGTTGTTCGCCAAGCCGACAGTCTTCACTTCGGGTGCTGAGCAGCGGCTCAGATATTTGGGCGGGGTTGTTAGTCTTAACACCATTCCCGTGCGTCCATCCCACACGTGCCGCCGTCTTTCCTAACTTATATTTTCTTACAGGTTCAGAAGGTTCTCACAAGTGACGTACAGCTGATGGCGGCGACTCGAGCACTCTCCGAAATCACAGAGAGACTGATTAGACAGAAGAAGCTCAAGGGTATCGGCCCTCACAGTATGTATCTTGATATTGTGCGAGATGTCATCAACCTTCTTCCTGTGCATTGGCTATCCACCCACATCGTAAGTTTGGCTTACGCTGCGCCACGCCACGCCTCTGAACTAGCCCCGCTCATCTTGTCCTAGCTTGGGCTACCTCTCAAGACGCAGGAAAATCCTCACGGCACGGTTAGGGAACAAGAACTCTATGGCCAGTTTGCTAACATTGCAAAGTGAGCGCGTCCCGAATCTAATTTCACGTGACTTAATCGCCTACTCGTGTTCGCCAGCTACGTCTACCGCGACACGGATCCAGAGAATGAGTGGTTCTTGCGAGAACAGTCACGAACTGCCACCCTTGAGATGTTAGAGTACGTCAAGGGCCACCTTACTCGGCTGACGGGAGGTTTGGTACGTCGTTAGTACTTGCTCCCTGCGTCCACGCTGTGAACCCTGACCGCAGGTAAATTTTGAGGGCATCCGTGACTTGGTTCTCCATTGGGTATCGGAGAGTAACGATCACAGTGAAGGCTTCCTGAGACCGTTGGTGGAGGCAACCGGTTCACGATCGAGTACCAGCGCTTTAGATGATCTTGCTTGCAGTGTTTTTGCATCAGTCGTACCCACGGCTGCGATTTTCTCACAGATCATCGCTCACGTCGTCGATTTCTACCTCGGTGCGGATAAAGCGACGCAGCGGGCGCAAATTGTCCGCCTGGTTGAGGGGCATGAGAATGCCCGGGTTATGCCCTTTGTTTTTGAGGCAATTCGTGAGATTGGATCGATCCGCTGATCGGGATGAGAACTAACTAAGCGATACAGGTCTGAATCCTCCCGTGAGTGCCAGAGAAACCGCGAAGAAAACGGTACTGACCAAAGACGTGCAGTTGTACAGCGTACTGCTGAGTGCCCAATCTGCCACGAGTGTTGCGGGCACTACGGTCGCTAGAGGTCAACACATATTAGCCAGCATCATCGCTGCCGAACGTGACGTGAGTCATCTCAATGTCGTCGGACACTGTTTCCAGCATAATAACCAATCTCTCAGCCCTCGGCATCCGACCATCCTGACACGCCTAACTATGCACAGTCTTCAGAGCGCGTTGAGTGTGTCCTCGGCTTGGATCGCAAAGGGTGGGTCCATTTTAGGTTGGCTTTCCTTCAGTTGTCTCATGAGTTTTTTTGTAGCCTCTTGTCCCCAAGTTGTTTGAACAAGTATGTCTGATCTAGTTGTCAGAGATTCGAGAATTGACATTTGGCTAGGTCGCACCACTCGTACTCAGCCAGATTTTCAAACTGAAGAACTTGATCCGTCAACCGACGCAATCTGGCCGGTTAGCAGGAACCCCCCAGAATATTTCTGGCGTGCCTGAACAGCTCTACTGTAAACCAAATGGAAGCCTCACGCCACTCCCCGTGTCGCTCGTTATTCAGGTACGTTGTATCTTCGATCTTGGGTAGTATGGGTATGGTAGGCTTACGGCAGCAACAAGTTCGACGAATGAAGCTGATGGAGATTGGGGCTATGATGGATGAGAGTCGATTATTAATACGAATTAGAATATTACCTAAGCCATCATTGGCCGTCTGTGGCATGCGATTGGCATCTGCGAGTGACGTCAGGTTAATCGTGGACTGCTGAATGGCCAAGGTAGCGCTCAGGCCACGTCCTCCACTTACATAGTTGTACAGATTAATATAAATATAAAAGGGAATCATCATTTTTGAGAGGAAACCCGAGAGACTTGATGGTTCTCAATTTTTCAAAAGGTATCTACTAGGCTCATGGCCTCATTCACACATGCCTGGTTGTGCATTCATACTGCCAAGAAGGTCTGAGGGCCACAAGCACCAGGTAGATCATGTGAGATTTGGGTAAGATAACAATTGAGTCGGAGCTTGTATTTTTATCATATGATAGCGTAAAGGTGTGGAGTGGATGAGCACCCCACCCTACTCTTGTGTCTTGGCATCCGTCATCATGTCTTACACCGTCAGGGTATGCCTTTTCGCTTCTCCGTTTTCAGAGTTCTCGATTCGCCTTCACCCCAACAGGTTACGAACATCGGTCCCTCGACAACAGAGCAACAACTCCATGATTTCTTCTCGTATGTCGTTCATCGCGGTAGTTTGCATCGCTCCTTTGATTGTCTCCTCTTTCCAGGTTTTGCGGAAGGTATGTGTGTTCCCTCTTCACTCGGGCACCTCTGTAATTCTCTGATTGACGATATGAAGCATCTCGAGAATCGACCTCGACGAGAGTGGCCCTTCGAAATCAGCTGTAGTACACTTTGAGAAGCCCTCTGCTGTGAAGACGGCTGTCATGGTGCGCAGGTTCCCCTCTTAGTACAACTCGTTTCGCTGACTATTCATTCAGCTTAACGGAGGCTCACTTGATGGCTATGAGTTAAGCGTGCAGTCTGACGCAGTGCACCCAGACGAGGACGAAGCACCGCATATTCCAGGCTCTCCTCTTGATCAGAGTGACAAGCCCAGGGCAGGCAGTGAGTGCCTTATTTGCGGTATTTGTGGTCCCGCCACGACTACTGACTATCTAGTCGCCGCGGAATACCTTGCCAAGGGTTATAAGCTCTCGGATAGTATTCTGAATCGTGCCATCCAACTTGATTGTGAGTTTAACGTTGTCTGGCTTCGTTCGCAGAGTAGCGTGAATCATATTCATAGCCGAAAAGGGCATCTCGACACGCTTCCTCAGCTACTTTCATTCCCTCGACACCACCATCGGTGCCAAGGCGCTTGGTCCTGATCAGACAATCTCTGGAAAGGTGACCAGCACGATTCAGACCGCAACGCAGCACGCCAAGACTGTGGACGAACAGAAGGGCTATTCAAAGACCGCGGGGGATGTGTGTCAATCAGCTCTTTCCCACTTTTTCCGCTGATGCCCTCACCCTGACAGCATTATACACGTGCTCTGCATTCCCCACTTGGCCAGCGCGTGCGAGCATTCTATACTACGACCTCAAAGCAAATTTTTGATATTCACGAGGAGGCCCGTCGCATCGCAGATGTACACAAGGTACCTCGACAAGCACACGCCACCGGCTCTGATAGCGCGGAGGTCCCTGCTGCCGCAGATCCGTCGAACAAGGAGGGCTAGAGAGTGCCTGAACCGATCTCTGTATCTTGTTTTGAGTAGCACGTGAGGAGCATGATGATCGTTCAGTACCGTGATATCAGGTTATGTACCCGGAACGCGCCCTGTATGTAATATTATCTCTCTTATCATATGTCCAAATCAACGCGTGACTTTCCGTGAAACCTACAGCTAAATGCCGTCATTGGACTTTAATTTGTCTGTCGGCCGAACCAAAGGCGCTTCTGAAAAAGAAATCCGACGTATGAGGCACCAATGCAGACGTCGTCCAGAGTATAAATATTCTGTCTATCATGTGTTCATGGCACTTGTGCGCCGGGAAGTTAACATGGACGACACAACTACATCTGGCGACTTCGCCAACTGCGACGCTTCAGGATGGTCCGCAACATTATATCGTACAGTAGCGTCTTACGTTTACTCTTCTGAGGCGACGGCGCCGGTCCTTCAGTTACTCAATGCGCAAACGGGCGACAGAATTCTCGACTTGGGCTGTGGGAGCGGAGAAGTGACAGCTGAAATCGCGCAGCTGGTTGGACGCGAAGGAGTTGTCGTAGGCGTTGACATGAGCGAGAGCATGGTCTGTCATTAGTTGCTGACCTGATACCGGGATGCTGACGCTGGTAGGCGCAGATTGCGAAGGCCCGCGAGATAACGAAGTTCCCGGACACGCACCTCATCGTAGGTGACATACAGGGCCCAGGATTCCTTGAGGAACTACCACCTGGTTTTGTGGGGAAGTGCGATAAGATATTCAGCAATGCCGCTCTACATTGGTGTAACAAAGATCCCATTGGGGTTTTGGTTAATGCCCACAAGGTTCTGAAAAGCGGGGGCATATTTGTCGCTGAAATGGGTGGTCATGGTAATGTATCAGGTACGTCCCAGTCTTGGTGTACCGAAACCAGCTGGGCACATGTTCTGCTATCCAGGTGTCAGAGATGCATTGCACGCCGCATTGCAGAAGAGAGGGATAGATCCAGTGGCAAGGGACCCGTGGTATTTCCCTACGCCAGACGAGTATACCGAGTTGTTGAAATTAGCGGAGTTGCGCCCGTTATCCGTTTCCTTACACCATCGCGCGACTCCGGTCGCAGATCTCGGGGGATGGATTCGTCTTTTTGGAAGACACTTCCTGGAAGGCATCGGGCCGGAGGAGCAAACTATTGTGAACGAGGTTGTCGAGACTTGCCGTAAGAGCGGTGCATGGCGACAAGATGGGGAAGAGAAGTCATGGGACCTCGAATACGTTCGGCTGCGCGTCGTTGCGGTGAAGGGGAACAGTCACGTCGAATTCTAAGCTCGACGAAACAAGGGGGGGGGTTGCAACAATTGAAATATACATCATACGTCGTGTACAGATTCTCGGTGAACCTATACCTATAAAACGTTCCCATCGATTCTAGGTAGATCATGCACCATATCATTCTACGTCTCCAACGGCTCCGCGTCTTCCCGGGCTTCCAGCTGACTGCCACGCTGCTAGTATGAGGTTGGCAACATCTTCGACTCCCTTGCCCTCCTTCACGCTACAAAAGATGGTCGGGCCATCCCCTCTCATGAGTTTCGAGTCGCGATCCATGATATCGAGTGACGCGTTCACATATTGCGCAATATCAGTCTGGAGGTAGAGATGATTACGACGTACATAGGGGTGACATATGGATATCCACCTTGTTGATTACCAGCAGGTCAGACTGCGATATTCCAGGGCCTCCCTTCCTGGGAATTTTGTCGCCGCCCTGCCAGGCGCACCGGGGTTGGAAGATAAACATCCAGGGAGAGGACTTACGCACGGAAACGTCAATCACGTATATAATGTAGTCTGCAAGCTCTCTTGAATAGTTTGCGGCGAGATTATCACCTCCACTCTCGACAAATAGAAGCTGGCAAGCGAACTTTGCTTGTAAAGTCTCCAGTGCACCCATGTTTGCGGATATGTCTTCTCTAATGGCAGCATGCGGGCAACCGCCTGTCTCGATCGCGAGGATACGTTCGGCAGGAAGTGCGCGATTCTTGATAAGGAATTCCTGATCTTCGCGAGTAAAAATATCATTGGTTACTGTAGCTACAGTGGGGTTCGGCCATAGGCCCTCTGGAGAAACGCTGAGGAGAGCGTACCAATGTTGTACTGGGTTCGAAGGAGTCGACAAAGAGCGAGTGTCAGGGCCGTTTTTCCAGAACCGACTGGACTGGGATCTCGCTGAGCAGGAGTTGAATATCTATGATTCCATCGATTGTGGCGTACCCGCCAATTCCAACTGTAAATCCACGCTCCTCAAAATTTCGTGAGGTGTATTCAGGCAGGTCTCGTTCTGAAAAATTTCCTGCAAGGGGAAAGGAAAAACATCAGCTTGGGAATCATAGGAGTGAGTGACCCCACCTGGGTGGTCGAGATGTTCGTGTGTATGTCCATGTTCTCCAGGGTTATGCGTGTGAGTATAATCTCTCTCCATGTCGTGGGCGTGATGGGCCCGTCCGAGTCCTGCACTCGGGCTCATATTTGAGGAAAGGCTGTTGATGAACTGTACATTTGTGGCCATATTGCTGTTTTCTGTAAGTAAATGAAAAAGTTCCACACAATCTACCTTTCTGCGTGGCGGTGGAGTCACGGCAAGCAAAAGCAGTTGGCTTGATACCAGTGCATCATGATGCGTCACACCCCATATAGGGAAAGTTTCCAACAGGTTCAAGTTGGCATTTGAGTGGCACTCTCTCAAAGAAATACTATTATTTTTTGTACTCAGCCATAAAATTTATGTAATCAACTGGCAGTGGAGGTGAGGCAGGGACTTGGAGGCACAAGCTGTTACTCAGAACTATTCTTCATTGATGGCACAGAAAACCCAGCAGACATGCTTACCAAAAACCTTGGACATGTCAGGTTCCTAAAGTTTAGGAGTCAACTTGGGCTAGACTTTGCATCACCCAATTAAGTAGTTATGACTTGGAATGTGGCATGATGGTCACATCAGCAAATTGGTCAGAAAATCATGAACCCTCATGAAGTGTTGTGAAGTCCAAAAGAGGCAGAATACCCTGGAATCCCAACCCACCTTCATGACACTTTCTAAGAAAACACTTTTTTGACAATTTCCTGAAATAGTTTATGGACCTTGTGATGAATTTCTGAGTTTATAATGGTTTTTGGCTGTCATGAGGGATTATAGGTGTTCATAATATATTTTGGGGGTTTATGAGACTTTTCGAGATTTATGAGGCATTTCAGGGCTTATGAGCCTTTTTAGGTGTTATGAGGCATTTCAAACATTATGAGGTGTCTCAGGACTTATGAAGCATTTCAAGGCTTATGAGCCTTTTCAAGACTTGTGAGGCATTATATTCATATAAACAGTAGCACCCAAATATGGACAAAATAAACTAATACCCAGTGTTTCTCATGCATACAGCATGTGCTGCACTCTCACAATCTCTTGTGTGCTGTGTGCACACCCTTGCCTCCATCACTTGTCATTCAGCACCTCCTTCTACCACCATGCCACATGCCCACACTGTGTGCATTCTCACCTCTGCCATTCCATCAGGTAAACCAAAAAGTGCTTAATGAATCTTAATTGGCCTTAAAAATTTTCTAAGACAAATTTAAGACCATTTTTCCCTAAGACCAATTAAGCAAGGTCACCTCTTAATTAAGACATCATTCTCTTAATTTACCACTTAGCAGCCTTGTGATGCCTTAAATTTTCATGGCTGTGCAAACTTAAACTTTTTAAGTAGCAGACTAAGTCAGGCCAGTTCAATTCAAGCAGGTTTAAGACTTTTTAAGTGACTCAAGAGGGCATTTAAATGATTAAATTCATTCAATTAAAAATAACTATGGTACAGCAAACACTTCTAATTAAGTATCATATAACTATTATATCCCCACAGGAGGTGTTGGCAGTGGCGACACAGCGGCGACGCAGGACGATGGGTGCGGCGCGGGGTGTGATGCGGCGACGGGTGGCGACGCGGGGTGCACTGCCGCGCGGGTGGCGACGCACAGGGTGACGCCGCAGCGGTGGCGATGCGCAGGGCGACGCCGTGGCAGGTGGCGACATGTAGGGCGACGCCACGGCGGTGGCGACGGCAGGGCATGCCGGGTGGCGACACGCAGGGCGACCCCGCAGCGGGTGGCGACGCGCAGGGCAACGCCACGGGGGGGGCGACGCGCAGGGCGATGCCGCGGCGGGTGGCGATGCGCAGGGCGACGCCGTGGCAGGTGGCGACGCACAGGGCAATGCCGCGGTGGGTGGTGACACGCAGGACAACGCCATACAACTGTGAGTATTGTTAGTTAGGAATGATATGAACAAAAAAAGACAGAAAGAAAAAAAAAAAAAGAATAAAACACCAGCTCGCACTTGTGAGCGAGAGGGGGTCATAGAAGCAAAGCCAACCCCCAGCCGCGTTTGCAAGCGGGGGGGTATGTTGGCGACGACGGATGTCGTGTGTGAGAGCGGGTACTCGCGGTGGTGGCGACGCAGCGACGTGACACCGGGGTCGTGTTTGGGAGGGAGATGTCACCGCGAGGGTGGCGACATGACCGCGTGGCATGGGCTTGAGGGGAGAGACACAGCAGCAGAGTGCTGGTACCTGTGTGGGGCAACTATTAGTTAGTAACTGGGATGGATGGTGAAAAAAAAGAAAACCAACCAAGACGGCACGCAATTGAGCATGCCACAAGTGGGCCAAGTTGAACTGAGTACTTAGAAAGTAGGCGAGGGAGGATTACTAACAAGTACAAATACAGACAAACAATTGGCATGCAGCTCGAGCATGTGCCTCACCGGCTAGATCGGTTTCCGGTTATTTCCGGAAATCTAACTTAGAAAAAAAAAAAAACTCGAAGTCAGTGCTGCACTTAAGTGGACTTAACTGAATATTTAGCTACTTAGTGGGATAATCTATTGTCTTAGCTGATTACATATACTATTGTTATTAACTTCATCCCTTGGTGTTCTTAACTTTGTCTTAGTGCTATTTTTCTAAGTTCAATTTAAGTCAACAATCCACCTTCACAGACTTAGTTGCCTTAATGGCAAAATTAAGGCCATCAAGCGAAATTAAGGGTTTTTGAGTCTTGCTGATGTCATTGGACAGCACTTGCTGTTGTGTGTACTGCCACTGGGCCACACGTGTTACGACCATGACTACCACACACACTAACTTGCACATGACCCAGTCTGTGCAGGAGCTCCTGAAGCTCACAAATGGCTACCTGACAAGACCAGGATGGAATTGGGACTCCTAGGGAGTGCCCCTGAACTGCTACACACTCATTTGACACTATGGACACTGAACTGATACTATATGGACTGATTAGTGTTGAGCAGCACATAGTGCGCATACAACCAGGGAGTAAGAGACTCACTTCATCAGCGAACCTGCAATACTCCCATAGCAATAGGCCTACCCCATATAGAGATTGACAGGGGTAACCCTGGGGTAAGAACTTGCTACCCTTACCCCTACCCCCTAAACCCCTCACCCTTACAAAGGGTAAGGGTTTTTGCAGGGTAGGGGTAGGGGTTGGAGGGGGGTTAGAGGGGTATCAAATACCCTGAGGGTATTGCTTAGGGGTATGCATGGCCATGCTGTCAATGTGTTGAAATGAGACTACACATTTGGGAAGGCCACACTTAATTCACCCTATGTGCTCAAGGGCCCACATGGCCCAATGTAAGAAGTCCTAATGATGCAAGGGTAACTGGTGGCACCACAGTGGCATGTGGTGATGCAATGGCTGCATGGATGTGGTGGCAATGTGGTGGCATATGGCAGTGACTAGCAGTGATGCAGTGGCTGTGTGAATGTGCTAGTGACATGGGGGCACATAGTGGTAACTGGTGGTGACCTGAACATGGTGGAAATGTGGTGGAAATGCAGCAATAGCAGGTGGTGATGTGGTGGTAACATAGGCTATGTATGTTGAACCATAGAGTAAAAAAGTGGGTGAGGGAGGGTTGCCAACAAGTACAAATACATACAAATGATTAGCAAACATTACTTGGCAGCTCTAGTTTAGTTATCACCAGCTACATGGTCTAGTCCCTGGTTATTTTGCTGATGGCTCTTCACACCTTCATTGTTATGATCTTGCTAAGGCCAGTATGAACCACCTTTTTCTTTATTACAATACACTGCTTATGCCAGCTCCACATGACTTGACTCCAGACTGCTTACTGTACATGCTGATGCCTGGATGACTGAGTGCCTTACTGCACTGACTGAGGCCTTGGGGCCTGTACTATACTTAGCATGAACTACTTCACTACCACTGTTGTGACTCAGGTAGCAGTAGCATGTGATTCCTTGTAATGCCCTATATAAGGGGCCCACTTTATGCACAGTTAAGCCCTAAGCTTGACTTCATTTCTAATTGAGTTCTGTTGCCTTCCACTTTGAGCTTGCTGCTCTAAGTTGTCTTCCACTTAAGCTTGCCACCTCAAGTGTCACGCCCAGACTCTGGGCGTACCTCCACTGGCATTGGAGGCGGTGGCGGCGACGACGCAGGGGAGTAGGGGATCTTGGACGTGAGGGTCCTAAGTCCTGATAACGAGCTCGCGCTGGAGAGCTAAGATGGCGTTTGATCTTGAGTCCTTTGACCATACGCTAATGACACTTGTGCAAGCGACGCGAAGTCTGGCAATAAGCCAGAGGAGCGGTGGTTCACAAGTAAAGGCCTGAAGACGGTTGACTTGTCTGAGATTACAAGAGAACAGACTTAGGGTCTGCTCTAAGGTGATAATGGCGATATAAGTACATCAGAGAGAGACGAGTCAGATCGAGTCATAGTGCCCCTAGGGCACTAGTAAGCAGGTACAGTAAGCCTCGAGTCATCGTACAGTAAGCAAGGCTACGGTGAGTCATATTGTACAGTATGAGTCAGTAGGTGTCGAGGCAGCGCATGCACAGAGGTATGCAAATGTAGCACTAGTGAAATGCGCACCAGAGGCAAAGCGTGGGAACACCTACTATAATAGGCAGGTAAGCATGATGTAAGCGGAAGCGGCCAAGTCCTGGCCTCAAGCAGAGTCTCAGGCCATAGGGGCCTGGCAGTCCATAAGCACAACGAGGGAAGAGTAGAGTAAGTGAAAAGTGAAGTGTACATGACCCCCTTGTGCACACTGCGAGCAGAGTCCGATCTCGGCATGCACAAACGTGACATCAAGTTACCTTCTGTCACTTAGCAATCTCTTGCTTTGCTCCCACACCCCTCTAAGTCTGTTGCAAAGACTTAGCTTCAAGTTATAAGATGGACAAGTCACATGCCATCTTGTCTTAGCTCCAAAGATCTTAGCTTTGCTCACATGCTGCCATGACTGCTGGAAGTGTCATGCTTAGGACCATGTGCTCATTGCCCTTGCACATGTTCAGTCTTGCCCATGCCTAGTTGCACAAGTTGTGCCCATGGCCCCTTGAGCCATAACATTCATACCCTTCACAAATACCCCCAGGGTTTGAAATACCCTGCTTAAGGGTAGGGGTATAACAAGGGTACTATAACCTGTACCCTTACCCTTACCCCCATGTACCCCTTGCACATACCCCCAGGGTTTTGTATACCCTTGTCAATCTCTAACCCCATAGCACCCCATAGCACCCCATAGCATTGCATAGTTGTATCAGTGAACCCATAGTTGGCCATAGTTGGCCATAGTTGGCCATAGTTGGCCATAGTTGGCCATAGCATTCCATAGTTCATCAGTAAACCCATAGTTGGCCATAGTTGGCCATAGAAAGGGGCCTACTGCACAGCACTGCACAGCACTGCACAGTCTCATGCCACTGGGCAGCTTCGCCACATGCTCACAGTCTCGCATGTGCCTGTGTGCACACCTCTGCCGCTCGTCTGCTGCCACTGTGCATGCCGTCACTGGGCCACATGCTCACGATCTTGCATGCACACTCTTACCTTCGAGGCTCTGCCACCTGTCACTCAGCGCTGGCTTCTGGCGCTGCCACTATTGCTGTCCATACTGTCACCAGGCCATGCCCACACTGTGTGTGCCCTAGATACTATGTAAATAAAGCTAGTTTACAAGTATTATTAAAGACAGTCTAAAATATGCCACACTGAGCATCCCAGGCTCAGGCTGCCGCTATCCCACCAGCGTGCCCCGCCAGGCCACGCACGTGCGCCGTGTGTGCTCGTCCCTCCGCCGCTCGTTGCACAGCTACTTCTGCTGCTGCTGTGCGTGCCGCCGTGGCCGCGGTTGTCATTGTGTCGCTGCTGCCACTGTGGTCATTGTCGCCATCGTACAGCTACTTCTGCTGCTGCTGTGTGTGCTGCCGTGGCTGTGGTCGTCGTTGTGTCGCTGCTGCCACTGCGGTCGTTGTTGCATTTGCTGCCACTGCGGTCGCGGTTGTCATCGCTGTTGCCACGGTCGCGGTTGTCATCGCTGTTGCCATGGTTGCGGTTGTCATCACTGTTGCTGCAGCCACAGTTGTTGTCGCTGTTGCCATGGTCACAGTCGTCATCACTGTTGCCGCTGCCGTGGTTGTTGTCATTGTTGCCGCCCACGGTTGTCATTGCTGTTGAACCGGAAACACACAAGCCGGCATAGCCGTGCATCCAGTTAGGGGCTCTATACCACGCCCTAGTTGAGTAGAGCAATCCCCTTATGGGATTTACAAGGACACTCCTTTACGGTTATTAGTTTACTGTCACATAGTGACCAGTCACTCCTGTCCTTCATGTATATAAGCTCCTTGGTAGTACGCACTAATCCTCAGTACTCTGACTTCTACTTGTCGCTGTATAAGTGAGTCTCATACTCCCTGGTTGTATGCACACTATGTGCTGCTCAACAGGTTATGGGCCCTGGTTGCCCATGGCGCTCTTGTGAGCTGCCTCTGCTCTTTGCACCTTCAATGGCTGCAATATGTGCCTTCATGGCTGCACACTGTTGCGCACAGCGTTAAGCTGTCCTGCTGCATTCATTTGCGCAGGTTAGTGTTTCTCTTCGTCAATCATGATGAAGAGAACCATTAAGCCACACATGTGCACGCCTAGGCTGCATGGGATGCCTCCCTCCTTGGTGGTTGTCAGATGTTGACGAAGATTACACAGCAAAGTACTGCTGATGTTTGTCAACACAACCATCAGAGGTGCTTCACTGTGAGTCTCGTCAGCAACTGACAAGCAAGCAAGCAGGAGAACGCTTGTCATGGCGTACTAGATCAGTACACCATCATGAGCATTCCCCAAAGACTCTTGTGTCTCTAATGCGCGTCGTTGCCAGTAGCCATTACCAGAATGCCTAGGCTACGCTGGCAAACAACGCAGCACAGACATTCTGATAATGACATTGTCAATGACACACATTATCAGACGCTGTTTGCAGTGATAGAGAGAACCATCGCCTGTAGTAGGCCTTGTAATTTCTCTCTCCTCGCTTTGAAGCTGAACTGGCTACTTGGTGAGGTACTCACTGCGTAACCCTTTCACCTTCATGGCTAGTAGATTGAAGTTACTGGTCCTCCTCCACACGATCGTTCCCCTCATTGCTACTCTATGGGAACATATCGCGCATGGACACATTGGCCCGCTAGTCTTGACAAAACCTCCAGACTTGCGCACCACTATGGTCATGAGGGATGTGTTTGCCCACAGTGTAGTAGTGAGGGATGACTCAAGGAGTCCCCTTGATCCGTCTTCCAGGGGGACCTGCACAGTGATCAACACACTATGAAGGTTATGCCTGAAAGTGGCGAAGAGGTCTTCTTGAGACATCTCTATGCGCCTTCTAATTCTTGCAATTTGTGCGGGATTGCCGCGTGATTATCTTCGCGACAATACCATGCAAACTGCATTGATTCAAGGCCACACTACGCAACCAGTCACAGAGTTTACATCCCGCTCACTGTTGGCAACAGTGTAGCTTGAGCAGGACCTGGAGAGAAAGCGCGATCCTTTTTCTGAGTTCTCACTTGCATAGTCAATATGCTGATTACTCTTCCAGATGCCTTTCTCACATCAAATTTATCTCCAGCAATGTCCTCTGCTCTCGTATCTCTGGTCCCTGTCTTAGATGGCACTAACTATGCCAAGTGGGTTCGTGCTATGGAACCCTTCCTCAAGACACAGAAACTCTGGCGGATTACTGCCCGCCTTGATCCCTTTCTGATCGACCCTGCTGTCGCAGCCACTCAGGCTGCTGGGGCTGACATCCCTGACCCTCCTGCAAACATTGTAGCTGCTCGTGAGGAATGGAATGCCACCAACGATCTTGCTGTTGGTAACCTCCTGCTCCACATGACACTAGTGCTTAAAGGTCCAGTCCTATGGACCAGAAAATAACCGGGAACCAGACTGGACTGCACTGGGTGTAACTGGACTGCGGTTCCAGTCCGCCTTGGTTAGCGGCAGCTACCGGTTATGGTCCATGCGAGATCACGCAGATGTCCATAACCGGCCATAACCGGTCAGAACCGGGGTGGACCGGTCTTCGTGCGACACATCACCACCTCCACCTGCGAGTCTGCAACCCACTTGCCGCCGCATCATCACACACTGCCCCTCTCACTTGCAAATGTGAGAAGGGCCTGGTCTGCTTGGGGTGTGTCACCACAGCCACCATGTCACCGCCACTACCCCCTCTCGCTCGCAAATGCGAGATGGGTAGTCCTCTCTCTGGGACGACGCCTAGCCACCACCACCCCCTCTCACTTGCAAATGCAAGTTGGGGGTGATTCTCTTTTTACTTTGCCTGAGACGGCTGCCACCTCACCGCCACCGCCATCACTGCCTCACTCACAAGCGTGAGGTGAGGTTCTGCCTGCGAGTCTGTGACACAACTGCGGCTGCCCTCTCACAACTGAGGGCCCTTTCCTTTTTTTTTGTCTCTCATCACTGGCTAATGGCTCCCCCACAGGTCTATGGAGAATGGCTGCTACCCCCTCTCGCTCGCAAGCGTGAGTTGGGGGTGGTTCCGCTTTTAATTGAGACAGCTGCCATGTCACCACCACCATCCTACCATCATCACCATCGCCACCTCCATCGCACCATGCAGCATGGCATACATGGCCTGGTCCATCCGCACGGGTGCAGTGCGCATGCCAAGGCCTGCATCACCACCACCATCACCACCCCATCCGGCCTGTGAGTCCTGGCGCACGGGCACAGCGCGCATGCCGAGGCCGTCACCACCACCACCACCCCGTTCCGCCATCGTTACCCACTGTCACATGCAGGTAGACGTCGCTGGTAGATGCCACCATCTCCATCGCCTCGCGCTTGCCTGCAAGTCAGCGCACGGGCGTGGCGCCCATGCCAAGGCATGCGCTACTACCACCATCACTACCCCGTCTGGCCTGCAAGTCCATGAGCATGGGCACATGGGCACAGTGTGTACACCGAGGTGTGCATCACCACCACCGTCCCACCCCATCTGGCCTGCAATTCCACGCGCACGGGCGCAGTGCGCATGCTGAGGCGTGCATCGCCACCACCGTCACCACCCCATCTGGCCTGCGGGTCCTGGTGCACAGGTGCAGCGTGCATGCCGAGGCACACGTCACCACCCCGATCCCCCTCTTGCTTCATATTTTTTCATCAGCTACATTACATCAAATAGATTAGTGTAGTGTGTATTGTAGATTATATTTGTATCAATGAAAGTTTATTTAATTTCAACTTGCGAGAATGAGAGAACAAATGGTGTAGCAAGTGTATGAAAGACCGGTCTGAACCGCATCCGGACCAGTCCTGACTGGTTATGGGAGCATCCTAGAAAAAACCGGTTCAGACCGGTTACAGGACTGGACCGGACTGCAGATAACTGGTTCTGTGCAGTCCAGTCCAGTCACAGCAAATTTTCTCAAAGTCTTGGACCGGTTCCGGTCCCGGTTATGCCAAAAAAGGAAAAATAACTGGACTGGACTGGACTTTGAAGCACTACATGACACCGTCCCTTCAGGATGCGATGGGAAGGAAAGATGCTCTGGAGATTTGGGAATATCTCAAAGACCAGTATGCCAGATCCTCTCCTTCCTATGCCTACCAGCAATATCGCCTCGCATCCAACTTCTGCATCGATCCCTCTTGCCATCCTTCCCTGCAGATTGAATATCTGCAAGGAATCTATGACTGCCTTGACGCTATCAACGTCAAGATCCCTCTAACCATTCAGGCGATGATGCTCCTCAATGCGCTGCCTGTGCAATGGTCTCATACTATTCCCCTCATCCTTGTTGGAGCTACAATCTCCAACCTCGCCATCCCAGTCGTCAAGAACTTCTGCCTATCGCAGTGGGATGCTGCCAATGGGAAGAAAGCAAGTGCAAACCATCCAACTTCTGCCCAAGCGCAGAAGCTCTCCGCGGTAAAGCAACGGAAGGGACCCCCTTCATTCCATCAGCAACTCGACCACCAATCCTCCTCATCATACAAAGGGAAAGTGCCGCAAGGCCGCAAGTCCCTAAGCAAGACTAAGTTTACTCGTGGCACACGTGCAGGACGCAAGGGCAAGCAGCACGAACATGTCCATCTGGCCAATGTCGCCACGCTTCCCTCCCCTGTGTTACGATCTCACCTGCGACTGTACAGACCATCTCTTTTCTTTTACGCTACCTTGCTTACACTCCACGCTGTGACTCGTTGACCATGACTGATGACGCTCCATGAGACATGGAGCATGTACTATACTTAGCACGCTGACTCGTTTATGCCTTGCCTCGCTCCACAGCCACTTGTGGAGCCAGTACTATACTTAGCGACTACTCCACTACCTTCGTTATGACTCAGTAGTAGTAGCATGTGACTCCCTTGTACCAGGCCTATATAAGGGCCCTAGTTTGCGTAGAGTCAAGCCCTAAGCTTGACTTCATTCTAATTCGATCTTGTCTCGCCTCTTTCTCTGAGCTTGCCGCTCTAAGTCATTGCCCCTCACTTGAACTTGCCGCTTCAAGTCGCCTTTCACATTCATCGCTCAGCAAGGCACTGCTTCGCTCTCAGCCTCTCTAAGTCGGCTGTAACGACTTAGCTCTGGGCCTTCGCACTAGTCATGTGCTCGCCCTACTCCGAAGAACTTAGCTTCACTCTCGCGTCGACGTGACCACCGGAAGTGTCACACTCAGGACCATGTGCTCGTTGCCTCGCACTGCTCACTCTTGCCCACGCCCAAGTCGCACAAGTTGTGCTCACGGCCCATCGAGCCATAACATAAGTCAAGCTTCCCCTTTAACCACCAGGAAGCCCCGCCCTGGACAACGAAGACTATTGGGAATGCCTCAGCGATCTTAACAGAAGACGCGCACACATCACCCAGTGGAGAATCCTCCTTGACGATGCAGTTTATCGTCACAATGCCACTTGCTTCCTATCCTGCCGGAAGGACCATCAGAGCAACATCACGCCCTCTCAATCAAGTAGAAAACTTTCGATTCATCGAACAGAAGTGGCTGGAAGACTTCACAGCGTTTGAAGCAGCCCTTACCATCTTACAGCTATCGCTAGAGCCCTGGAGTCTACTCGATGACCGTGTTTAGGACCTCTCCACAAGATCAGCTTACCGGAAATCCTTGAAGCTGTCATCTGGACACGAGAAGCCACGACCAACTTGAAAGGACGTCAGACGTCATCAGCACGACTGCCCAAGAACCTGTGCCAACGGGCCCAACAGACACCACCGCAATCTCGACCAGATCGCACAAGAGCTAGCCGAAATCGTCGCAGAAGTTGACTTTGTCTGCACCATCTTCGTCCATCAAGTAGAACTCATTCTACAAGAAGAGGGACAGTAATCGTGGCGACCCTCCGAATACAGATCTCGGAAACCAGAGACACCCCAGTCGCACCACGGAAAAATGCAGACCTACCAGACTACATCTGCGGAGGAGCCTACTGGAAAGACACTGACCGGAACCCCAGAAAGTGGTGCTACCACCACACAATCCGAGCCCCTGACGGGAGTGAAAAGCACTTCCCTATCAAATTCATTAACGACCACTGGTACATCCTCGAGTGGGCAGAAAATCGCTACTGGACAAAGCCAGATAACTGCATCCCCCACGACGACACGACAGGATTAGGGCACCCTGGTAGAGCTCCAGAAAGCATTGACGTAGACCCACCTTTGCCACCACTCGCTCCCTCTACGTCAAAAGGAAAGCAAAAGGAGACAGAACCACTCGAAGAATTCCTAAGCACCGGACTTCAAGACATTGCCACGCTCCAAGGCAGTCATCCCCTCACCCAAGAAACAACAGCCACACCACAGCTACTCCGCCTAGCACAGCAAGCCACCCAACCCACGCTGCCACCACCCATCCTCCAGCAACCTATACCACCCCTGCCTCCACCACAGCAGACCAGTATGGCAACGAGTTCAGCACCACAAGGGAATGGCAATGACTCCATGAAAGGAAATGCGCCTGCAATTTTCGATGGAGATCGAAGCAAAAGTGCCAAATTCCTGAAGGAATTTAAACTATACCGAATCCTTAATGGGAAGTCAGACAACGTCACCATCCCCTATAACCAAGTGGTGCTTACCATTGGATATATCAGAGGCCCCAAGGTGGATGATTGGACCAACGCGCAAACCGTACTCCTAGAGGAAAGAACCACCCGAGCAGTTAACTGCATCCAGAAGACAGATGAAGCACTATGGGCTAGCTTCGTCCAAGACTTCACCAATGCCTTCACAGACATGGCCAAGGAACAAAAGCCTTTAACAAATTGGTCAACCTCAGGATGCAGGAAAATGACGTTGACAGCTTCATCACCACCTTCAACCACCTTGTCCTAGCAGCAGGACGATCCCCTACCGACTTAGGAACATTAGACCTCTTCAAAAAAGGTCTTCGCGAGGGATAGCGCTAAAAATCCTCAAAAAGAAACCATACCAATGACCCTAGATGATTGGCAGGAGGCAGCACGAAAGGAAGTCATTAGGAGCGCCCAGATACTCACCGACCTAGGACCCGCCCCCAACCAGCAGCGCTTCACTCCCAAACCACGTTTTATCCCCAGAGCACTGGCCCCCACCCAGCGCCCCAGAAATAATGCCCCAGTCCCCATGGATGTGGATGCCGCACGCATGGGAGGGCCATTAACAGACGCAGAAAAGAAGAAGCTCATGGACGAGCGAAAATGCTTCTACTGCAAAGAGAAAGGACATCGGCTGCCCAATGCTTCAAGAAAAAGGGGAGACAAAACCAGCAAGCCCCCTCCCAACGTGCACGATGGTAAGGACAACGAGTCAAGAAAGTCTGACCATCGTCCCTGACGACAGCGCCAGTCAGGCCCAATGGACATCATGTCCCAGTTACGCGCCATGAGCGCAACAGAGCGATCAGCAGCCTTCGACCGCATCATCCAAGAAGACTTGGATTTTTAAAGCGGCTTGACCTAACAGCCTGGGATCAAGCCTCACGTATTTGTACCATGTATGTCTCAAATCGGAATAGTATCAATGTCAATTTTACGTTTTCCACCATACACGGAAAGGCTGCAGAAAGTGCGCTCATAGATAGTGGCGCCACCGACAACTTCATCAACCAGAAGACCACCCAAAGGCTGCATCTTGTGCCCAGACGACTCCCCCAGCCACGCCTCCTCTACAATGTGGACGGATCCGAAAACAGTAGCGGTCGCATCACCACTTACTGCGACCTAACAATCCGACAGGGAAAGAAAGAAAGTGTACAACGCTTCTTCCTTGCTAACCTAGGACGAGATAGAACGATCCTAGGATTCCCCTGGTTCCACGCCTTCAACCCCAATATTGACTGGCACACCAAAACCATCAAAGGAGGACCAATCTCTCTCGCAATAACCAGTAGAAGAGCACCAGAACAGCCCCAAAGCCTACTGCGATACGCCCAACTGCTTGGACACCCCTCCAAGCTACCTCCCTGGAGAAGGAGACAACCTGATCCTCCAGATCAATAGGACGAATATTGCCCAAGAATGGGCAATCAAGGAGCACCAGGAGCGAACCACCCCCACAGCAGCTGATGTACCCTCAGAATACTCCCAACACTGGAGGGTTTTCTCAGAAAAGGAAGCACAGCAATTCCTGCCAAGCGAGAAGATGACCACGCCATCAGGCTAAAACCCGATGCCCCTGCCACGCTAGACTGCAAAGTCTACCCACTAAACCCCAAAGAAATGATCGCTGCCGATGCCTGGCTCAAGGAACAGCTCGATAAAGGATACATCGAGCTGTCAAGCTCCCCCTATGCCGCCCCCTTCTTCTTCATTAAAAAGAAAGATGGATCCCTTCGCCCGGTCCAGGACTACCGAACGCTAAATAGCTGGACAATACGAGACGTCTACCCCCTCCCTGATATCAGCATCCTCACCAGAGACCTCGAGGGACGCGCCCTGTTCACCAAGTTCGATATTCGATGGGGATACCATAACGTTAGGATCAAGGACGGGGATCAATGGAAGGCGGCCTTCAAAATGCCACAAGGACTGTTCCAGCCGCGAGTCATGCTATTTGGACAATGTAACGCACCTAGCACCTTCCAGCGAGTAATGGACCGACTCCTACGCCCATTAAAGCTCAAGTATCCAAGGATGATCTTCATGTACATGGACGACATCTTGGTTGCCACGCCACTAGACCATGTGCTGCACCGACACGTGGTCCATGAGCTGCTAGACATTCTAGAGGCAGCGTCATTCTCTTGAAACCCCAGAAATGCCAATTCGAACAAAGACGGGTCGAATACTTGGGATTAGTCATCGATGGGGACTCGCTACGCATTGAGTCCAGCAAACTGAAAGGTATAAAGGAGTGGCGCGAGTACTCACCAGCGTCAAACAGCTACGATCGACACTCGGCGTCCTAGGATACCAATGCCCCTTCATACCGGGATTCGCTGAGATCGCCCCCCCCTAACCAACCTTCTAAAGAAAGGAGTTCCCTTCATCTGGACAGATGAGTGTACGCCGCTGTCGATCAGCTCATCGAGATCGTCACGAGCGATCCGGTCCTCTGGCAACCAAGCCCAGCGCGCCCATACGAGCTGGAAGTAGACGCCTCCCAGAACACCACAGGCGCCATCCTGTACCAACACGACGAACAAGGACGACGACGACCAGTAGGGTATGACTCCAAGACATTCACGGCCACTGAACGCAACTACCCTATCTGGGACAGGGAGTTCCTTGCCATTGTCAGAGGTCTAGAACACTGGCGTCACTTGCTCATGGGCGCCCAACACCAGGTCACGGTCATCACGGACCACAAGAACCTCCAATACTACAGGTCGCCCCAGAAAATCAACCGACGCATCGCGCGCTACATCCTCACGCTCGGGGACTATCATATCACCCTGGTACACCGCCCAGGAGCTACGAATAAAGCTGATGCCCTCTCCGCTGCCCAGATTTTGACCACGCAGGCCAGGACAATGCCGAAGTCCTCGCCCTACCGCCCGCCCTATTTACCAATGCAGTGACAAGCGTCGACCTTGAAGACCGCACCCTTGCCCTCCAGAACGACCACAAAGACACCCTTGCCACCTGGGCTTCCACCTACCCCATCGAGTGCCGCCCTGGGGGAGGCTGGTGGCATGCCAACCACCTCGTTGTCGTGGCAGACAACGACCTTAGGAGGGGAGTGATCTCCCTATACCATGATTCGCCAACAGCTGGACACCCCGGAATTTTAAAAACTTGCCTACTCATCGCCAAAGACTACTGGTGGCCCAACATGAAGCAAACAGTCCTCGCCTACGTCAAAGGATGCGCCACCTGCCAGGCCACCAAAGTAAACACCACCAAACCTGCACCGCCCCTTATGCCCATCACAACCAACCCCAATGCCCTACCATTTGAAATGGTCGCCCTCGACTTGATCGTTAAGCTGCCCCCATCAGAAGGACACGACTCTATCCTCACAATAACAGATCATGACTGCTCAAAGGCAGCTATATTCATCCCCTGCAATGAAGCAATGACCGCACCAGAACTTGTCACGTTATATGCCAAGCATGTGTTCCCCCACTACGGCATTCCCCGAAAAATCATTAGCGACAGAGGAAGCATTTCGCCTCGCATTTCCCATGAGAACTATGCAAGACGCTAGGGATTGAACAGAACATTAGCACCACGTACCACCCCCAGACAGATGGACAGTCCGAGCGAACTAACCAGTGGCTTGAGCAATACCTTCACATCTACGTCAATCACCAGCAGAACAACTGGGCCGCCCTCCTACCTATAGCTCAATATGTTCACAACGCCTGGCCCAGCAGCACGACCAAGCAAGCGCCCTTCCAACTCCTCATGGGACATATCCCACACGCTCATCAGCCACAAAGATCCGAGAAAATGCCGTCGCTCCAAGAACGCCTAGACCTTGTCCATCAAGGACGGATATCAGCGCAGACTGCCATTACCAATGCCCAGACCCTTGTTAGCGCCAGAAAGGGAGTGCGATTTAAGCCATTCGCAGAAGGACAGAAGGTCTGGCTTGACGGAAGGAACATCCACATCACCCAGCCAAGCGCAAAACTCGCTCAAAGGCGCTATGGCCCCTTCCAGATCACTGACGTCATCTCCCCAGTAGTGTATCAAGTCGCAATTCCCCCTCAGTGGAAATTATGTGTGTCCATGACATGTTCCATGCCAGCCTCCTCACCCCATATGTAGAAACTAAAGAGCATGGCCCCAACTTCACAGAACTGCCTCCTGATGTCATTGATGGAGAAGCAGAGTATGAAGTCGAGGCCATCCTAGAATACCGCACATTCAGAAGAACAAAGCAACCGCAGTACCGAGTCAGATGGAAAGGGTACTCCACAGCAGAAGACACGTGGGAACCTCGGAAGAACCTGAAAAACTCACTAAACCTAGTCCGCCAGTTCCACGAGATAACCCCACAGCGATAAGAAAGCCTATATAAGACATGCCCTGACTGCCCTCAAGCCTCATCCCCCTCTCTCGCCTCTACCACACCCAGCATGCCCCCACCAGCCTATTCCCTCTCATGTCCTCTGATGGCTCGCAGGAAGTCCAACTCGTCAAAGGGAAAGGAAGGGAAGCCCCTGTCACCCCAAACTTGCCCATATCCCCCGCGTCAAAGAATGACAACACACAGCCCCGTACAGGTCCATGTCGCCACCAGGGTATTCACTGTGCGAGACGACGACAGCAGCGACGACGACAGCAGCGAAGCCAGCAGCAACACAGAGTGGACCGCCAATGATGACGAACAGGTGGACCAGTTCCTGGACGAGCTTCTCCACTCCCTGACCTCCACAGCTGCGCAAAGTTCGACCACCCCCTCTCCGCCAACAATTTTGTGGAGTCTGCAATGCCCCCGTTAAGATGGACGACGGCCACGCCACCTGGAGCGCCTCCCCCATCGCGAGCAGCGACACAGCAACCGCCAACTCCCATCCCCCACTTCGCCGACCGGGGTCGATGCCCCGCTATTTCCACATCCGTTAGACGAGGTACGGACGATGACCTTGCCAGCACCTTCCAGCTTTTGCAGCCGCCAAACGTCGCTGCCACCAGAACGCCGCCGCGCTTCCGAGCGGCTCCCAGCCCCTCCTATCCTCTGTAGCTACGCAGATGTTGCCGCTGCCCACACCAATCAAGGAAGAGAGCCCCTGCCCCAACTCCACGCACCCACAGTGCCCGAGGGAATCCAGGCCATGGTCAGCAGGACAACACGATCGGCTATGATGGTTATTTCCTGCAATGGAATCGACTTATCAACCATCCAAGTGAACAGAACATTGTCCTGTCCCCATCACAACAATCGCCTCGTCCCCGCCACCTACTACGCCCACCTGCCCCGCCTTGATGAGCCCCTCATCCTAGGACGTCTGACGCCGACGTCCCACATCTTCGCTGAGCCCCTCCATGCTAAACTGCGTCCCGACGCTCACCTCCCAGCCGTAGATGACTGGGACCTCTTCGTCCTGGAGGGCAGCCACCAGTACCGCCACCACGTCAACAGGCTGATCGACGGCTTGCTGATCCTGGGGTCACCGCTGAAGTCCACAGATACCGCACAGTGGTGAGGAAGCTCCACTTCCAGATCGAGCAGGAATATACCACTTGCTGTCTACCCCCGAGCACCGCGTCGAGTATACCGCCCTCCAACTGCAGAGGGATGCTGACCTAGTCCGCTGCCACCACAAGCTCAGAGACGAGCTGCGCGGCATCGAGGTACGTCTGTACGAGGCCGCGGTCATGTCGCTATCGGCCCAAGCTGGACCAGATTTTGGAGCGTCCCGCCCTTCCCTCTATGTCTTACTTCCTGCGAGGCGCCCTGCTACCCATCAGACGAGCTGTCGCCACCCTCCCCGTCCACGTACCGCCCCACGTCCACTTCATGAACGCCCGTCCCCTGCCTGTTCGAGACCGCGCCACTATTTATGCCCTCCGCGAAAGCGCGCCTGCCCCGAGTCCTCCCCGATGCCAACGACGCTGGACAAGCCCTATCTGGTGAGCCTGCCACTTCGGACTAACAGCGTGGCAGCTGTCCCTTAGGGGAGGGCGTACTGTTACGATCTCACCTGCGGACTGTACGGACCGTCTCTTTTCTTTTACACTACCTTGCTTACGCTCCGCGCTGTGACTTGTTGACCATGACTGATGACGCTCCATGAGACATGGAGCGTGTACTATACTTAGCACGCTGACTCATTTATGCCTTGCCTCGCTCCACAGCCACTTGTGGAGCAGTACTATACTTAGCGGACTACTCCACTACCTTCGTTATGACTCGGTAGTAGTAGCATGTGACTCCCTTGTACCAGGCCTATATAAGGGCCCTAGTTTGCGTAGAGTCAAGCCCTAAGCTTGACTTCGTTCTAATTCGATCTTGTCTCGCCTCTTCTCTGAGCTTGCCGCTCTAAGTCATCGCCCCTCACTTGAACTTGCCGCTTCAAGTCGCCTTTCGCATTCATCGCTTAGCAAGGCACTGCTTTGCTCTCATGCCTCTAGATCTCTAAGTCGGCTGTAACGACTTAGCTCTGGGCCTTTGCACTAGTCACGTGCTGCCCTACTCCGAAGAACTTAGCTTCACTCTTGCATTGACGTGACCACCGGAAGTGTCACACTCAGGACCACGTGCTCGTTGCCTCACACGTGCTCACTCTTGCCCACGCCCAAGTCGCACAAGTCGTGCTCACGGCCCGTCGAGCCGTAACACCCTGCCTTCGCTACTGTTGCTGCAATCAGTCCCTCTGGGATTGACATGCGCACAGTAGAGTCCACACAGCCCTTCATCCAGCGGAATGAAGTGGCTAAGACTTTCTATCGTCCTTTGCAAGCGCGATGACACTCACTGCTAACATTGGACAGCCAGCTACACAGCGCGTCCTAAAGACGCTTTAGCAGGCATCACTCTGCCCGCCAATCCGGATCCAATCCCGCTCCAGCAGCGGATTGGAGGCAGAATGATGCTGGTCCTAGTCGCTTGACACCTGGACCAATCTATCAGGAAGACGATGACTTCCTGAACGCGCTCCTACTCCCTCTGGTTCGCTCTTTACCATTGAGGAGTACAGCCCAGACACTTCCCTCGCCTCCACCCAGCAATACACCGCCGCGTTCCACTACTCCGGTCCGCGCAGTGAGTGCACCACCCTTCAGTTCTCAGCCACGATCTAATGAACAGATCTGGGGTGAACTTGAACGGCAGCGAGATGCAGAGTATGTGGCACATCCTACACGGAGTACCAATCCTGCTCTCCTGTGCGTGCAGACGATGATGTCGTCTCCCTATGGAAGACGATGGGATGGACTGGGCACAGTTCGTCGCTGGTGCAGCTGGCACCAATGATATCATTCAGGATCGTGGAAATCCTGACGATATGATGGGAGAGTACGTCCTTCCACCTATTCTTGCATCCAACCATGCTTACAGCCCCTCAGCTTGTATCACTTTGACTGATGGGGATCGTACTGTACTTAATAAGTACAGTTGTACCTGTAACGCATTAGTTGTGCCAAATGTAAGATTAGGGCCGCAAATGATAGCGGCTGGATACTGGACTCTGGAGCAAGTCTCCATTTCACTCATGCATTAAGTGACTTCCTTAACTACGAAGAAATGAGTGACTTTGCAGTCTTACTGCAAACTCCTCATTTCAGTTAAAGGTAGAGGCGCAGTCTTGCTTGCGCACAAAGTCACTATGCAAGGGATAACAAAAGAGCGTATAACACGTCTCTTTCCAGTCTATTACATTCCGCAATTGACTGTACGATTGTTATCCCTAGGGCTCTTTCTACAACAAGGAATGAGAGTACATGGGAATCCTCCCATCTCTCTCTCTCCTTGAGGAAGGTTCGCCTTCCAGTCATACAATGCGTACCACGCATGCCTGGAGACCACTCTATTGGTTAATGGCAGTCAATGCCAATCCACACCATATAGAGAGGTCTACAAGGTAGACTATGACTTAATGCATCGACGCTTTGGTCATCCTTCAAAGGATGTACTAAGTCATGCACCATGTCATACAAAGGGATTCCCTCCTATCACATATGATAAGGAAACACCCATATGCACTGGATGTGCACAAGGGAAAATGCCTTCTACGACATTCCCTTCATCCAGTAAGCATGCTAAGAAGCCTTTTGAGAAGATCCATTCTGATCTCAAGAGCTTCCCTGTGGTATCATACCACAAATACAAGTACTTCATCAGCTTTGTAGACGATTATTCGTTGCACTCCTGGATAGTGCTCTTGCGCACCAAAGGCTCTGCCATTGACATGCCTTAGACACTTCCTTGCCCTAGTCAAGAACCAGTTCAATACTACCATTAAGAACTGGATGTCTGACGCAGGGGGAGAATACAAATCTGACGTATTCTTGAACACGCTTAAAGAGCATGGGATAAATGTCCTACAATCAGTGCCCACACCCCCCAACAGAATGGATGTGCTGAGCGTTTTATGTGCACTGTAATGGACAAGGCTGAGGCAATGCGCCATCAAGCCTGTTTTCCTGATTCATGGTGGGAATTTGCAGTTGAGCACGCAGTCATTGTTACAATCGGACCCCTATAAAACACCTTAAATGGCGTACACCATATGAACTGTGCATCATATGCAACCAGACATCTCACAATTACGAGTATTTGGGTGCGGTGCTTATGTGTATGTCTCACCAGATGTGCGCACCAACAAGCTATCCCCCAAATCTGAGCTTATGGTCTATCTAGGCTGCGCTCATGGCATTAAAGGACATCGCTTATGCGACTTCCTAACAATGTCATTTACATAGGGACTACCGCCCTATTTGATGAGAGTCTGTACCCAAATGCCGCTGGAAAGCGCAGTGTGGTACCACATGCATTGATGAGCCAGAATCAGCTCAACCTCCACTACAGCCCATTCCTGGTGGTTTTGATGATGACTGGAGTAACCCTGCTCCTTCACCATGCCTCCTTCTTCCAAGCAGCTGCCCACAGTTAAACCTGAACCTGGGCCTGCAGATAAAGGCAAAGGAAAAGCCCTGTCCCCGGCCAGGGTCAGGAAGCCTTTCCTCCACCATGTCCACCTAGGAGTCCCCAGAGGGTACCCATCCCCTCCCAAGGGAACAGGAAGAGCCTACAGAGCCTCCTTTGGAGCCATTACCTCCACTTACTCCTACACTGTCATGCAGAGCACGACAGAGAACTGCAGAATTGCCATCTCAGCCACCAGCTGAATTGCGACATTCTCAGCAGACGCGAAGGCCTCCAACTTGTCCTGGCAATGTCTATGGGGAAGGCACCCCACTCAAATAGAGAGAGACATTGAGCGGGAAGGCCAGTGGCAAAGAATGATTGAACATGAGCCGGGTAGCTCCCACACACGTCAATCAAGTAGGCAGGACACGCCTGTACTACCTACTCCACAGCCTCCTAGCGACACCCCGCTCTCTCAGCCACACTCTGAGGACGAAGTTGAAACAAACCTATTCTCCCAAGCGGAAGAAGGGGGAGTCAAATTACTGAATCATCTGCTTGCCGCAGCAGTTCCACCAGATTCAGAGCCACAAGACACTTCCAATGTAAGGGAGTGGTCCTACAAGGACATTCAGCGCATGCCTAAAGCACAACAAAAGGAATGGAAGACTGCCTGTCACGAAGAGTTAGACTCGCTTCATGCACGACATGTCTTTGAGCTAGTAGATCCTCCGCATGGGAGGAAGATCATCAAAAACTGATGGGTCTTTGATGTAAAGCAAGATGGATGCAAGAAGGCCCAGCTTGTAGCCAAAGGGTTTTCTCACGTTGAAGGCATTGACTACAACGAGATATTCTCTCCCGTTGTATGATATGAAACAGTCCGCCTAATGCTAGCACTGGCAGCGCTACAAGATTGGCACATTATGGGCTGGACATTAAAACTGCCTTCCTCTATGGAAAGCTCAATGAAGAGCTATTCATGGAACAGCCTGAGGGCTTCATTAAACCTGGCCAAGAACGCAAAGTCCTGCGTCTTAAGCGTGCCATATATGGCCTCAAACAAGCTGCTCTACAATGGTGGAAAGTGCTTGATGAGTCCATGGCTGCCCTAGGCTTTACACGCCTACTCTCTGACTCAGGAGTGTTTGTCTATATATCTAAAGGCAAACACCCAGTCATCGCAATCGTCTATGTAGACGATGCACTGTTCATGGGGAAAGATTTTTCCCAAGTGAACAAACTCAAGTCTGCATTCATGCAAGCATGGGAATGCCGTGACTTAGGCAACATTAAGGAGTTTTTGTGCATGTGCATTAGACGCAAGAATAAGCGCATCTACTTAGATCAGACTGCTTATCTTGCTAAAGTGCTGCAATGCTTTGGAATGACCAATGCAAAAGCTGCAGACACTCCACTCCCAATGGGCTATCAACCAATGCCCAATAACAAGCCTGTCAATGACGCCATTCGCCATAAGTTCCAGCAAGTGATCGGCTCACTCCTGTACATAATGTTAGGCACACGCCCTGACATAGTGTACGCAGTGACCAAGCTTTCACAGTACAGTGCAAACCCCTCTCAAGACCATTTAAACAGAGCGCTGTATATCTGCCACTACTTAGTTGGTACATCCAACTATGCTATGGTCTATGATGGAGTGAACGGCAAAGGCTTTCAAGCCTACGCTGATTCAGATTGGGGAAGCAATACTGAGAATGCCGTTCCACTACTGGATACATGATAAGCCTTGCAAGCGCAGTCTTCACCTGGAATTCCAGAGCTCAGAAGACTGTCACACTCTCATCCACTGAAGCGGAATACATGTCCTTGTCTGATACAAGTCGACAGATTGTCTGGGTCCGTTCCCTCCTTGAGGAGATCGGATTTACCATCAAACCTATTCTGCTCAATGGAGACAACCAAGGAGCCATATTCATGGCCTCCAATCCTGTCCAAGAGCATCGTATCAAACACATTGATATACGCTACCACTATATTCATCAAGTGGTAAAGGACGGGAAGGTCAAACTCCAATTTGTGGATGGAGATAAAAATCCTGCAGACATGTTCACTAAGAATCTAGGACACACTAGATTCCATGAACTCAGGGGTCAACTTGGGCTTGAGTTTTACTTGCCTAAGAATGCTTAGTGCACCTATGCAGTGCAATCTCTGTGCACCATCTTTGGCACACGCTGCAATGCTCAGGACGTGAACTTCATCTCTCCTGAAGAACTAGAATCCATGGGGACTCCTATTACGCTCTCAAGCAATGAGACGGATGCGTTTCAGCTTGCACAAGCGTATATAGTCCACGTGCAAAACTAGCCTCCAGGATTGGTATGCAGGCATCTGCAGCGAATACGCGGTTGCGCAACCTACAAGTCCTGAGATGCAGGAGATGCACTCTAACACAGAGACTGTCACAAATCCCTGACTCCGTCAGATGTGCGATGCTCTCGCCACACACATGACCCTTGTTTCCCTGATCAAGAAACTGATGGGTGCATGTCCCTTGGCTTCCAGAGCAGTCTCAGATGCGCCACTTAGCGTGTTGGATTCCCTATGCACGGAAGGTCTGGACTTCTGTACTCGCATCACAGAAAGTCAAAGATCTCCCACACATGCCATGCCTTTCCTTCCTATTGGAAAGATCTGGCGCATAAAGTCCAAACAGCACATGCACATCAAATGCTCTCTGACCATCTCTGTTATTACGGTACACTTAGCAAGGGGGAGTGTTGAACCGGAAACACACAAGCCGGCATAGCTGTGCATCCGGTTAGGGGCTCTATACCATGCCCTAGTTGAGTAGAGCAATCCCCTTATGGGATTTACAAGGACACTCCTTTACGGTTATTAGTTTACTGTCACATAGTGACCAGTCACTCCTGTCCTTCATGTATATAAGCTCCTTGGTAGTACGCACTAATCCTCAGTACTCTGACTTCTACTTGTTGCTGTATAAGTGAGTCTCATACTCCCTGGTTGTATGTGCACTATGTGCTGCTCAACAATTGCTCCTGCCGCCGCCACTGCCACTGCTGCTGCCACCATTGCTGTAGCTGACCATCGCTACCCTTGCTGCAGCGGCCGTTGCCGTCGTTGCCATAGTGACGGTGCTGGCGCAGCAGTGGCCACAGCGATGGTGTGGGCATGGTGATGCTGGCGTGGCAACGGCCATACTGACGCTGCTGGCACAGTGGTGGTCCGGTGACGCTGCTGGTATGGTCACGGTCATGGTAACGGTGCTGGCACAGCAGTGGCTGTGGCAATGGTGCGGGTGGGGGCGTGGTGATGGTGCTGGGATGGCCATGGTTGCGGCCTGGGATGACCACGGCGGTGGTGATGGCGCTGGAGTCATAGGGACTATGGAAGGTTTGACATGTCCCTGACGCTTAGCACTACATGCCAAAAAAATAAAAAATAAAAACGGACCGTCTGTGCAGGTGTCTTGGCCCTCGAGTGGTGTCCATGGTGGCAGCCGCAGTGACAACACTGGCACGGCTGCAGTTGCGGGGGGACGATCGTGGCGGTGGTGATGGAGCTGCATTACCTGGAACACATGGTCAGCATCTAGGCACTAATTATCTTACTTACCTTTCCTGTTTGTGCACTTGCACTAGTGATCCCTAAGGACAACCAAATAGAAATAGTTAGTCTACAAAATATATGATAGCCACTTACACATGGATGTGTGATGAAGAGAGTGCAGTTGGCTGCAGTGATCAGACATGTCACAACGTGACACATATTCTTGTCTAGTGTGACAGCGTGAGATATTGACTTGAACTTTTCAACATGTTGTGAAGTGAACACCTTTCGCAAACACCCCAACTTTCAGTCCTACCAAGACCTGTTTGTTTTCTTTCTTTCTTTTTCATTTGTGTCATTCCTAGTAGCTGACCAATAGCTTTGTAGGTACACACTGGTGCCTGT
>WTXC01000128.1:0-72865 GCA_022496195.1 Lactifluus subvellereus | reverse complement strand
CGGATACATTTCACCTGAGGCAATGGTGACATGCCTTTCCGCATTGACTAGGCTCACACACCTTACCATCGACTTTACACTTCACCCCGATCGACATCCACCTCCCTTAACACGTGTTATCCTCCCTGCTCTCGAAGTGTTGCATTTCCGAGGTTTTAGCGAGTATTTGGAAGACCTCGTGGCCGGAATCGATGCTCCTCGACTCCGCTATCTCCAGATCTCTTTCCTCGATCAGCTCATCTCTGATACCCAACAACTCTCCCGGTTCATCGGTCACACAGGGATACGCAGGTCATATAATCAAGCGCAGATACGCTTTGGCTATCGCGAGGTCCTGATCTTCCTTCCACCGCCAGAGCTGCCAAACCTCTACCAAGGACTCTGGTTGAAGGTGGTATGCGGAGCAGTAGATTTGAATGTCCAGTCTGCGGCACAGATATGCAACCAGTCTTCTTTTCTCCTGTCTAGCGTTAAACGGCTCGACATCGAGGAGATTCTCGTTGTAAATCACTTTGGCGGGCCGACTTGGATGGGACACTATGGCTGGAATTTTCCGCCCATTCACCGCTGTTCGGACCCTGCATATATCTCGCAAGTTGCAGTCGTCCATCGTGTCTGCGCTGCGAGAGCTCACTGAAGAAAGGGCCACGGAGGTGTTACCTGCACTAGAAGGAATTTACCTAGAGATGTATCATCCATCTGGACTTGTGCATGAAGCCATCGAGCCATTCATTGCCGCACGTCAGTACTCCGGTCACCCTGTCTCTGTCCACGGACCACCGCTGGGAAAGGTAAAGCGGGAATGGTTCAAGTCGGAATGACCACTGACCCGGGTCAATGGGTATTGACAAGTGATCTCTGTACTTCATCCTATTAGCGTTCCGTTTTCTTTACTTACTTCCTACCACTCGTACTTCCGCCCGTAGTTTCATGCTTTGAACGCCTGCTGCTTCCGCTAGCCCAATATGATCTTCCCTTGTTGACGAATCGTACTCCATTCTAATCATAGTAGCCGAATGCTCAACGTCATATGATATGATCGATATCATTAACCAAGGCAGATTCTATGCTGTACAGCGCGTAGAATCGAACTGCACTCAGTCGAAGTCATGAATCGTGAAGTATGCATCCGAGTCGCTCCTCCCGAGGTCCACTCCTAGCCTGTGGTTACCTTCATCAGCTCCTGTCCGTATGTCCCCTCCGCCTCGTGCATCAAGACAGGACGATTCCGCTTGGCTTGCATTGTGGCTGCTGCTGGCGGTTGTAAGGTGGGCACGCCTGTTGCGCTCGGAACGAGCACTTCGGGCGCCCGCAACACCGATCCCCAGCCTGCGGACACTTCAAATATCTTCACTAAGATGGGCCAAATTGAGCTTAAACTTTGTATATATGCTCTAGTAGAGATTCTTATTACAATAGTGGTATTTTTTCTGTATAGTGTTGCGATGAAAACAAGATCGAGAAAAGGGCGCAGGCCTCTGTCACCGTGACGCAGGCTGATGGATGCCGTGTCGGAGCTTTAACCGGCAAATCACACAACGCATCTCGCGCCGTGCTGAGTTTGACTTCGAGCCTTTTTTGGACTATGACAAGTTGTGACTGTCCGATGGGATGGGTCAAGGATAGATATAGTACGTTCCCGACTCCCACCAGCTCCCTTGAAAAGTCTGTTCTTGATTGGGTATGTACACGCCACTCAATTGGGTAGACAACTATCGTAACTCTGGCAAGCTATCTGTCTATCGCTCCACCTCCGATACGTGATCCATTCCCCTCGGTACAAACTGGCATTCCTGTTTGGGGTGATGTCCGCGACGTCCAGGTTTAATAGAAGCGGTCGTGCTCTTCCGACTCCTTTCTTGCTTGCACAGCTGTTTGATACGCCAACCTTTCGCCCGCCTTGCCAATACGCACAAGAAGACAGACATCTCCATACGCCATACCCAAAGATGCTTCATTTCCATACGCGGGATAAGCAGTCTTTTGACGGTTGATTGTCGTCAGGGGTGTGACCCACTTCACTTCCTTTTTGTCTCGCCGGATGCAGATTCCACCGTAGAAGTGTAGCATCATGACCGGGTCTTCGACCGCCCTGTCGTCCCTCGGCTTGGGTACACTGTCGGTAAGCACAGCCTCGAATTCCTTGTCGTAGAATGTTCATAATACAGGTATAGCACAGGCTCGAACCCAAGCGCGCGCACACTCTGGTACACAGTCGCGTCACTACCTTTCAGCAGACTGTAGACGTGTTCGAGTGTGTGCTCCACCTGGTACACGTGCCTCAGTCCAAACCCGAGCGTACCGCCGTCTGGGAGGAATTCCGGATTCTTCAGGAGGGCCTCGAAGGCTGAGCGGAACATCCGCTCGTTCTCATCCTGGGGGGCGGAAGGCGGTTCAAGCACCAAGTCCTTCGCAGAGGGACGTTTGTTGTCATCGAAGTACAGGTTGTATGTCAACGTGACACGATGGCCGGATGTCACGGGAACGACCTCGTGCTCGACGTCGCTGAAAAACGCCGCGTAGGCGACCGAGGATGGCTGTGCAACCGCCAGCACGGAGGCAGAGTCGAACGTCCATTCTTGGCCGCGGTGCCGAAGGAGTAGAGCCCCACCCACGTGTGGGTTGGAAACGCGACCACAAGAGATCCGAACATCTTTTCGTTGCGTGGGGTATCGACGTGCGGCTTGAAAAACGACCCCTTGCCTGGGCGACTTCAAGTTAGTCTGCGCTAGAGGCACGAATTTGGATTAGGCGCATACTGTACACGTTGAGCTTGTATAGTTCAACCTTGATCTTGCGGGTCGAGTCAGTACCTTCAAGAAGGTAGTCGCGCACGATCTTGATCAGGTCGGTGTGATCAGGGACTAGCGGTGTGGAAAAACGGTTTGTGTCCATCTTTCGGGCCTTGCGGTAAGTCTCATCCATGACGTCTTGTTTATTGTGGCCGAATGTGGCGGGCTCACAGGCTTGCGTGAGCTCCTCTATCTCGTTGGGGGTGGCATCCAAGAAATTGATATGTCTACTGTATCAAGAGTCAATAAAGGGGGTTTCACGCACGATCAATTGGCGTCTACGAACCTGGCTACATGATCGTCGTTGGTGACCTTGTAGAAGAGAGAGAAATGAGAAGTTGGAAGTTGGAGCGACCCGCTTGCGAAGGGCGGCTCGTTGATGATTGACGTCCGTAGTGGGGTAAGTAGTTGTTCTAGATGGTCCATGGTTGTGTTGGTCAGGTCGTTGGTGGAACGGAAGGACAGGGGTCGTGCTAAGGCTCGGATTTATAGCAGGAGCCACGCCCAGAACTTCGCAGTTCTCACCCGAGTCATCGTTATGCATACCACGGTCGCATCGCAGGTCCGAGTCCGTTCCTTGTCATGCAACAACAATCCAGTCCACCTTCACCTTCACCTCGCGTCCCGTGGCCCAGGGCTGGGTGTACTCTTCCTCACATACAACACGCACGGAAATCGTCGACACATCCACTGCATGAAGAAAGAGCAGATTGTCACAATGTCTGCACATCTCAAGCCTAGTGTCATTGCTCGTGTGACTGATATCAGTTCTCGTATAGTTTGCCGAATTTTGAGCCTTTGGTGGAGGACTGGAGATGTTGTGTGCACATCAATAGTCATCAGCAAAATGTCACAGCTACTTGATGCACTTGACAGTAACCAATTGCCTTCCTTCCGAAATCATCCGCGCGCCACTGCCAATCTCCTCCCTTCGGAAACTGTAGTAAACCCTTGCTTAGTAATCTCGTTCGCGCCTCAGGCTCATCCACGTCTAATTTTACGGGCTTTGGTCCACTTCACGTGGACCACTGGTTCCCTCCTCGCCACATTCCTTTGTCTCTAGCTCAATCTAACCCACCTGTGTCTGACAGTCACCGCTCGCTAAACCCTTCATACCCCTCCTCGGCGAGTCCTCGCCATATGATGCGGTCGCATATCAACTTACAGATTTACCACGCTTACTCGTGTCCGGACATCCGTAGCGTTCTCTTTTGTCTCGTTCCGGACCTGCTTACTACCGTTCATTGACAGATGAATTACTTGCTTCTGTAGCTAGATACACATGCCCAAATACATAAACCCCAGAGAGGCCTCCTCGAAGGCCAGCGCCCTCTCTTCTGGACATTTTCCTCCTCTATTCATTTGCGTGAATCCCTTTTAAGCTCTCTTTATCTCGACCTCCCTTCGTCTAGGCTTCTCGACGCCGAACCGACTCGGAGCTACCGTGCTGCCATGCGTCCTGATATCTCTGCGTTGGGAAATCTGTCTCGTCTGCTCGAGGAACTCTTGCTCCTCACTCCTCAACTCGCTCTGCTTGTTCCGGCTCGGCGATCGAACTTCTCCCTTCTCTTTATCTTCCCTCATCCTCACTCTTATCTCTCGGACCCACCGGCGCGCCGTCTCGCGCGCTACACGGTAATAGCAAATTATTTATGTTAGGGTAGATGCCCTGAAGCCCAGGGCGAGGATGACCCTTGCACCAATCTTGTAACACGTGTCGCCGTCATCATTGCCGCCGTCAACTGAACAGTATGAAGTCAGGCAGGCTCAGGATGGCCTACATCATTTGTGATGAACTCTGTGGCTATCCTCGTCGTTGCCCTCAAAGCTGAGATAGGGCCCCGAGTCAGAACGGTGACGTACACCATTGTCACCGTCGCGATGGCTAGCTGACCACGAACTGAGGCACGGCGGGAGACCTCCAACACGTTGGTGACGTGTGGTGTCGTCGTCTGTGACTGCTCAAATGCTGAGGTAGGGGTACGGGAAGGGATCTGCGTAACGTTAGTGACGCATCTCATCGATGTCGTTCACAGCCCCAAAGTGAGGCGAGTCGTTGATGGTCTCACACTGCGTTGGTGATAAATGGTTCGACAATCACACAATTTCGCACTCTATCACTTCATACACAGCCCTGGAGCTATTGTTACCTTTCTAGGTAGCGTGCTCATCTAACTAATTCAAGTCCGCTGCGCAACTTCAGTGGGCCCAGTATCTTCCCAGTTCTATGCCGCTTAAGAATCGAGTCTAGATATCTGTTCTCGGAGATTACGGTACTAACTCTGATTTTTGCAGTGCCCATCCACTCCAATACGCACGCGGTACAACAAACACAGGTTCTGTACCATAGGGTATAATTACCGATCCGAAAAAAAGCCAGCCTCCCGCCTCCCGCTGCGCCTATTACATAAGGATTAGCCACGGCGGTTCTAACCATCGTCGTCACCGTCTGTACTGGGCGTGTGCTGCTGCCGCAGCCCAGAAGTGTCCCATTGGAACATTTCTCTTCTGTGTAGGGGGTCCGGGGTTTGCTCGGGCTGTATCTCCCTTCCTTGCGGTTTCTGCTGGGTGTGTAACAAGTGTGGAGTCTTAAACGCCTCGTGAGTCACCTGGAGCTTCAGTAGATGGCTGTGTTGCTTACTTGATTCGTTGTTCGGTGCTTTCCTTGTCGACAAAGTGGGTCGCAGCGCAAGCAGGATCCTGTCAACCCTGGACGCTGTATGCGAGGAAACCCCTGATGGCAGGGTAGTGCTCGGTTGTGAAGACATGGAGATGCGTAAGTGGGGGGTGATATTACGGCTGGCAGTACTAAGTGATGGATCCTTGATGCCGTGTCCTAATTCCTCCTCCCTTTTTATCTCACTCAGGACTATGACCGGACCATATCTATGCTTACTCACGATGATTCGAGGAGCCAGGACATTTGTTGTAGGCCGCTGCCATGTGCAAGTAGTTAAGCTTATTTGCCTAGGAGGTATTACGGAAGGATGTCCCGAACAGCTTTCGAGTCAGAAACGAAGCCTGATGCTGTGCTCCCTTTTACAGGAGGGTATATGGACTTTCCGACATGCATTGGCCGAGATGACCGAAGCGCAAGTGTACGTATGACGAACACGTAGGGGAAGAGATGGGGTTCAAGATATACCCGCAAAACTACAACCGCGACTCAACATTATGGCACTGTCCCGACACAAGCGACCTTAACCTCGTCTCCCCATACTCGCACTACGGCATGACATCGCTGGAGTAGAACCGCAGATAGAGATACAACGCATACGGTTTGACAAAGTGTTACAGTTGCCCGTGACTCGGAGAGGGAGCCGGGCAAGATGCCATAGTATATAGTCTGAGCAGCTGGGTGCCCTTCCCTGAGTTCAACCTGCGCGTACGTACTGCAGTGACTCGGAGGCCAAGACTATGGGTGCACAGAATAAATCAAAGAAGCGATGCGACGGGCTCCACACCTCAAGTTAATGTACGGCCTTGAGCGCCTGCTCATGACTCATAGTACAGCCAAGAAGAAGAACCACGTGGCACTTGCATTCGTTTTGGGCAGGCTCTGCCAGGCTGACATCGTGGAAGCAGCCATCAAGCAAGCCTATGGGGATGCGGCAGTGCTCGGCAGAATTGTGTCGTCAATTGGTTCCCTCTCTCTCTCAGGCACTGAATTACTGTAATGGTCCCGGGCCCGCTGGCAGGGCCTCTGAGCGACAGTGGACTAGTACATGCAACACTCATCCCTTCGTCCCTGCCACGCCCGTTGAGCTCCTTGACCCTAACACAGCATTCTTCTGGTATAGTACTTGTCGCGATGCGCGACCAAACCCGGAGAAATCACACATATGGATCTCTGGGGGAAGTATGACGTCAACTCCATAAACGGTCGACAATATTATATCCTTTTCGTCGATGACTGCTCCAGGAACGTCACTGTGTACTTCCTGAAGGCTAAAAGCGAAGCCGCGCAACATGTAAAGAATTATGTCGCGCACCTTAAAGCGAACGGCAAGTCGCCGCGCGCTATAAGATGCGACCGCGGAAAGGAGTTTGTCAATCACAACCTCCGCGCATGGTGCAATGAGCAGGGCATAGAAGTCCAGTTGACGGCACCATATTCCCCAGCTCAGAATGGGTCGCGGAGAGAATGAATCGCACCCTCGTAGAGCTTGCGAGAGCGATGCTTACCGCCTCAAAATTGCCGGAATTCCTTTGGGAACAGGCCGTGAAACACGCAGCGTACGTGCGAAATCGTTCGTACACAACGGCAGTCCCAGATTCCACACCATACGAAAGATGGTGCAACAAAAAACCAAACGTGTCGCATCTCAGAGAATTCGGCGCACCAGTATGGGTGATGTTACAAGGCCAGAACGTCAAGCGAAAGATGTTGCCTAAATCACAAAGAAGAGCATACGTCGGATATGACGACGGTTCGAGCTCAGTTGAATACTACAGCGTGCAGTCGCGCAAAGTACTCAGTTCCAGAAACTACAGATTCCTTACCCTACCAGAGAACCCCACGCCGTCAGAAGAAATCGGGGTAACGCCCGATCCTACGCGTGAAGGGGAGCCGGAGGGAGGCACGCGAAGAACGGGAGAGAATTCACGCGCACACGAGGGTAATGCACGTGCACCGCCGGACGTACACAGGATTGTCTCGAGAGAATCGGACAATACTCTGCCCCACGTACTCGACAACGCACGGAGCACCCATCCTGATAGCACACGGAATAGCCCGCACGATAGCTTAAAGAGGAAATACGAGCATCTGGACGAGACAAGTGGTCAGGACGAACCCAGAAGAACAAGGGGTAAACGTACCGACTACAAACACTTAGCTGATCCCTTCTCTGACTCAGAAGAAGAGGAAGAAAGCAACACCAACATAATACCACTAGAGGCAGAATTCGCGCACTCCGCAGTCTCAGGTGATGAACCCAACGGTCTAAGGGAGGCAAAGCAGTCCTCAGAATGGCCAGAGTGGGAAGGCGCAATAAAAAGGGAACTAGACCAGCTGAACCAGATGGGTACCTGGAAACTAGTGGAAAAGCCAGAAGGCGTCGTGCCCATAGCGAACAGGTGGGTATTCGCCAAGAAACGGGACAAGGACGGCAACGTCGTGAAGTTCAAAGCGCGACTAGTAGCCAAAGGTTGCTCCCAGAGACCAGGACATGACTATGTCGAGACGCATTCACCAGTCGTGCGCATGGAGACCATGAGGGCTATATTAGCAATGGCTCCAACAAAGAAATTGTTGATCCAGCAGATGGACGTCAAGGGCGCGTACCTCAATGGCATTTTGTGAGAGCGCGTCTACATGAAACAGCCCGAAGGTTTCGACGACGGAACAGGGCGAGTGTGCCTATTAGAGAAAAGTCTCTATGGCCTAAAGCAGGCCGGACGCGAATGGAACATAGTGTTTGATGACAGACTCAGGAAACATGGATACAGGAGATTAGACCATGATCCGTGCACGTATATTATGCGCCAAGGCGAAGATTTCGCGATAATAACAGTGTGGGTAGATGACCTACTGCTGTTCGCTACAACCCAAGATCTCATGGACCGCATGAAAGATGATCTGCGCTCCGAATGGGAATTAACGGACATGGGCGAGCCATCAAGGATCGTTGGCATCGAGATCAAAAGAACAGAAAGTTCCATTACCATATCCCAGAAGCACTACATTGAGTCTATCCTCAAAAGCGAGGGTATGGAACACGCGAACCCTGTAGGAATGCCATTGGACCCTAACATAATGTTAGTACCTAACCCAGACGGCGTTGAAGGGAACCGAAGCAACTCCTATGCTAGGTTGCTGGGAGAATTGCAATTCGTGGCAAACGCGACGAGACCAGACATCGGACACGCAGTGAGTAAGCTTGCGTCGTTTACATCGAACCCCAGCATGCAGCACACGGTGGCATTAAAGCGAGTGCTGCGCTATTTATCTGGAACCAGAGACTACGGCATAACCTACAAGAGGATGCCGGCGGGACCAATTGTATTTCATGGCTTTGTCGACGCGGCATACGCCAACACGGCCGGTTGTAAGTCAACGTTCGGCTATGTATTTATAACCGGAGGAGGAGCAATCTCCTGGAAGTCAAAGAAACAGACGACTATAGCTTTGTCGTCTACAGAGGCCGAGTACGTCGCAGCATCCGAAGCAGCGAGAGAAGCGTGCGGGTTGAGAACTCTATATGAGGAATTAGGATTCCCCCAAGAGTTACCCACAGTTATTTTCTGCGACAACGAAGGGGCAGTAGCCCTGGCCAAGAATCCCTTGTTCCACAAACGGACCAAGCACATAAAAGTAAAATACCACTGGATCAGGAATCTAGTATGGCAAGGCGTGGTGCAAATACAAAGCTGCCGCGACCCAGAGCAGACAGCCGATGTGTTGATGAAAGCCTTACCACGCCCAAAGCACCGGCAGCACACCATTGAGATGGGGCTAGCACCGGTTTGAAGGGGAGTGTTAGGGGGCAATCCGGCGCCAGCAGATTAGCGTGCGAGCGGAGCGCACTACCGGAGGGGTAGCGGAGCGGAGCGCGACGGAAGCGCACCGGATGCTCGTAGGGGCACTCGGGTAAACTCGGAATCACATGTGATCGCTCCGATGGTGCTCCGGGTGCATTGATAAGATAAACAAGTCTACACACTCGTATTGTACTTAAGCACGCAAGTAGTTAGACGGACATATTATTCTGTTCGGCGGGCACCCCCCGTCTATTACTGTGGGATGCCTCAAATCTTTACAGTACTAGTAATAATGTAACATTAATGTTGTCCGAGTCGATGTTCCGGGAATCCTCAAGTTGGAGGCCACCAGCGTCCAGCGCTGTGCGTCTTCTACCTCTTCCCCTCAGTCAGAATGATGAGATTGTAAGGGCGTATTGTGCAGGAACGTTATTTTAATCGCGAAAGTACATTAGACTTTCCGACGCTACATTTTTGTTGGGCAGATTGGTCGCTAGCACATACAGTACCCAAATTTTGCAACAGCGCATGGGCAGTACCGTGACCGAGTCGATTTGGCAGGTGCCGGTTTCGAAACCTAAGCTATGCTCTGGAAGTTCTCATGTGGGCCCTAATAGGTGTTCCCACGGGTCACTCATATAGGTCTGTCTTATCTGCCAGCGCATTTTACCGCATCTCCGTATCATTCCAGCTACTCAACCAAGTATGACAGGCGACCCTATTGTCCCCAAAACGACGTGGTCTCAATATCTCTCTCAAATCTACACGATCGGTCAACCCCCAGTCATCGGTTCGTATGACTATCGCGTAGTCGAAGAGAAGGCACTCGAGTCGACGAAGGATAATCATGGTACACGACCACACTCCCAAACATACAGCTTGTTAATCGAGGGCAAACACTAGCTGCATATATGTACTCGTTTGGCAACGCTGGGACAGGCACTACATATCGCAGGAACCTCGACGCGCTCGAACAGTGGCGCATCATCCCACGTATACTTCGCGATGCTACCCATCGCAACCTTAACGTATGTTGCACCTCTCGCACTCACTCCCAGAGGGCCAGAGCTAACTGCTCCATCCTAGACAACACTCTTTGGCGTCAAGCTACCCTCACCCTTAATCGTAGCTCCCGTTGGAGTACAAGGTATCTTACACAAGGACGGTGAGGTTGCAACTGCGAGGGCAGCGGCGAACGTCGGGGTGCCGTTCGTCATGTCGACTGCCAGCACGCGTTCTATCGAAGCCGTAGCGAGGGCTAACGGAGACGGGCACCGCTGGTACCAGCTGTATTGGTGCATACGATCTTATCGATTTTCCCACCCACGTGTGGTGTGGTGCTCACATGCGCGTGCAGGCCACGGAACGACGAAGTGACGCTCTCGATTCTAGGCCGAGCCAAGGCTGGAGGCTTCACTGCACTCGTGGTCACACTGGACACATTCCTGATCGGTTGGCGCCCGCACGACCTCGACACGGCTTACCGGCCCGTCCTCGGGGGTATGGGTGTACAGGTCGGCACGTCGGACCCGGTGTTCATGAAGCGGATGGGCATGGCGCTGCGTGCGGACGAGCGCCCCGCCTTCCCGCTGGATATGACCGCGTTCCGCGAGCGCCTCGCTGCTGGCGATGCGGAGGCACAGACAGCATTTAAGCTCGGGACGGAGTGGCTGCGGGGGACCAACTCGGGCGTCTTCCGTTCATGGGAGGACCTTCGGTTCTTGCGCGATAACTGGGATGGCCCCATCATGCTGAAGGGTATCCAGACTGTCGAGGACGCGCATGCGGCGATGGATGCCCGGATGGACGGCATCATCGTCTCGAATCATGGTACGTCTGGCCTGCGGATCCTGTACTGTAGTACTTCTAGCTCTGTGGCTGATGCCGGGCTTGGCAATGTCTGGTTTGGATAGGTGGGCGACAGATCGATGGTGCCATTGGTTCGTTCACCGCTCTTGAGAAGATCACGGCGTCGTCGAGGGTGCTCCGCGCACAGCAGCAAGCCAAGTTCACTGTGCTATTCGACTCCGGGATCCGCAAGGGGAGTGACATCATCAAGGTGATCGCGATGGGTGCCCAAGGCGTACTCAGTGAACACATTTTTTTCTCAGTTGGAAACGAACGAGTATTCTGATGCATTCTCTGGTGCTAGTTGGACGGCCGTTTATGTATGGACTTGCCTTGGGCGGCGAGCAGGGCGTTGAGGAGGTGCTCCGAGGGCTGCTTGCAGAGACGGAGATCACACTCGGCCTCAGTGGGTACAAGAGCATCGATGAGATCTGGGGGAAGAGGGAGGCGATATTAGAGAAGGGAGATGCGCCATGCAGATACGCCAAGCTGTGAACTGAGAACAGCATAGTCATGACGGCACCTGGAGACCAAAAAATTCTGTATGTACCCGTTATAGGTAATGGCAATCATATTGCTGATGAACCTGTGTAAGTTACATGTCGAGGCGCGGGCTTGTGTGCCCTGATTCTTCTCAAGTCCCTTACTACTGTAGTGGTCAATGTACTGTACCTATCACCGCTGAGCTGAATATCGGGCCTTTCGTTATAATCAATCCTTATTAGATAGCTAGGCCACTTCAAGTTTGTCTGATCACAGGTTTCATATTCAATCAAAGAGTTTTCAAGGAATTATCGTAAATCCCAGCGTGACAGGTCAAGTCGCTCACCTGATCCTTGGCTGCGAGACCTGAGCGGTCCCTTGACTCCGTCCTCTGCGGCCCCCTTCAGGCTACTGTACCACTGCTGCGACACAAGAAGGCATCGAGATCCACGACTCGGAAAGTGTGTTTGATTCAGGCCCCGACTCATTAGTAGTCAGAATTTAACTCGGCCTTCATTGAGATTTGAGAAGCCCCGGGCCCGGGCCAACGCGACCGGCCCGGGTCTAGGTGTGCATCTCATCTTTTTGAGCCCGAGGAGTTGCTTAACCCCACCCCCCGTGGGCCCCGTCCGGGATGTATACGAGTCGCTGGTGGTGGACGATGATACTATGTTATGTTAGACGAATCGGGTTCTGGGATTGGTGTGGGTTGTGAAGCAAGCGTACCCATAACTGGCCTCGTTATTCGGCCTGGTACCTTCAAGTTCCTCACGACGAAGAGGCAACTTAGCTGACCGTTGTCACATAACTCTGATATATTGTATTTGCCACTTCTCTCAGAATCCGCGTGTGACTCAAGTCCGTAGCACCCAGTGCAGTGCCCACTGGCACGTTCTCATGGGAGACTGTATATACAACATATCCCCCAGGCAGCAGCGCCAGCGCTCACCTCGCACCGTCAATTTGTGAACGCAAGATAAAAAGTCATCTCCATGTACACCGACGTGGGATCACAAATGACAATACCAACGATCGTATCGACTCTATCGAGTTCGATCTACCATAGAGGGGGTTGGTGCTCCTGCCCGGCGAAGCGAGTCCGTGACACGGACACGAGCTGAGTGCCGGGTTGCTGATATTACAGTAATGACAAGACGGTCCAGCTTCCTGAGGAACGTACCTTGTTTTCTCCCATATATCATACTGCATATAATGATAACCCCACCAATGGAAATAGGGCAGTCCAAATATCAGCCCATCCCGGATGCAGAATTGATACCGAGCCTGCATCAGCCAATCGCGGAAATTCTGAAAGGGTCAGATTTTCGCGATTTGCTGATGTGGGACCATTGTCACCTGGATCACGAAAAGAAACTGACTATTGAAATTGGTGGTGTTGGACCGGACCGGAGTTGCGGACCGGTACCGAACGGCTAGTGTTTTTGCCTTGCTTTCTCAGGCTTTTGTGCTCCAGGCTGATAAATTGTTCGAGAGTCACTCAGTTTCGCACTCTAACACTCCAGCTTCGACCACACGCTGTCCTGAAGCCATTTTTACCTTTCTAGGTAGCGTGCTTATCTAATTCAAGTTCTTTGTTCTATGCCGTTTAGGAATCGAGTCTAGATATCTGTTCTCGGAGATTACGGTACTACAGCATGTAACTTCAATGTTGATCCACTGGTGGTTACAGCTTCGCGGAAAGGACGCACAAATACTGGCGTACTTTTCGAAATCCATTCTGCGCAAACTCTGAAGTCACTATGTCGCATCCATGATGACATTGATGAGCGCATTTCACAACTTCATTCAGACGCACTATCACAGCTCCTGCAGTGTCCAACGAACGTAAAAGCTAATATAGAACCCCTGGCTGGTGACAAAAGGCGGGTATGACTTGGTCATGGTAGTCGTACAACGGCACGACGCTCCCTCCGTGTTATTATCAAGGACTGAAAGCAAAGAGCTGGTTAGCACTCACATCGACAGCGATACAACGATCCGTCGAACCTTATGCGATATGATAATTTTGCGCTATGCTGCATGAATAGCTGTGTAATATTCCGGTGCCCTCGGCTTGCGGCCATTTGGAATGCAGTTTGACCGGCGTCGCTCCGATAATATGGGTTCGCACCCCGTGCAAGGAGCAGTCCCACAATCTCGAGATATCCATTAAACGCCGAGAGGTGGATGGGAGTCCAACTCTCCGCAGTCCTGGTGTTGACATCGGCGCCGCGGTCAATCAACAATCGAGCAATATCGAGATGGCCGTATCGCGATGCATTGTGCAACGGGGTCCACCCAGTATCGTTCCGTGAATCTACCTCTGCGTCGTGCTCGATAAGCAACTGCGTAATCTCAAGATTTCCCTCCGTCGTTGCGAGATCTAGCGGAGTCCTGTAATCCGCATTTCGTGTGTTGACATCTGCCCCCTGCTCGAGGAACCACTCCACGATCTGAAGTTTCTCCTCTTCCACGGCTGTGTGGAGTGTCGTCTGTTCACCATAATCCGTCGTATCTTCATCGCGCGCTGTTGTGTCCAATGTAGTTGAGTGTACCTTGTTCCGAAGATCCTCATCTCCTTTGTACTCAGCTAGGAAGCTTGCAACCTCGGCTTTCTTATTGTCCGATGCCAAATGTGCTGCAGTTTTATTCGCCCGACTTCGCGAGTCGATATCTGCACCGCGCCTGAGCAACAAATTGACAACGACGAGATGACCACTGAATGAAGCTGTGTGTAACGGAGTCCAGCCTTCGCTATCGATAGCATGTAGATTCGCTCCTGCGTCGAGTAGGAAGCCAGCGATTTGAAGGTCCCCATTTCCTGCTGCCCTGTGGAGTGCTGTTTCTTGCAGGTCGTTGCACGAATTGACATTTGCACCACGTTCAACTAGTAGACGTACGATTTTGATGTACCCATTAGCTGAAGCCAAATGCAAGGGATTCGAGAGGTCGTCCTTCTGTACATTCGTATCCGCACCACAGTCCAGCAACAGCAGCGCGACGTCGAGATGTCCATTTTGTGATGCGATGTGCAATGGGTTCCAGCCCGTGTTGTCCCTGGCCTTGACATCCGCGCCATGCTCGATCAGAAACCGCACAACGCAGAGTTTCCCGCTACTGGATGCAAGGTGTAAAGCAGTCTCTTCGTTCCCGTTCTGGACGTCGACATTGACACCAGACTGAATAAGGAATTCCGCGACGTGAAGATGCCCATTTTTTGATGCTGTATGGAACGGAGTCCAGCCCTTGCTGCAACGCGAAGACGCATTTGCACCACTCTCGACTAGGAAGCGTGCGATGTCGAGGTGCCCCTTGCCTGATGCAAAGACCAAGGGAGTTTCTTCCTTGTCGTCCCGCATATCGATGCTTGTACCACGTTGGACGAGCAATTTTACTATCTCGAGGTGTCCACGGGCCGAAGCAAAATGTAGCGGAGTCCAACGGTGTTCTTCTTGTACGTTCACGTCTACGTGGCAGTCTAGCAATAGCCGCGCGACATCAACATGTCCTCGTCGTGCGGCGAAGTGCAAGGGGACCCAGTCATTCTCGGTCCGGGGATTCACGTCTATACCGCACTCGATCAAGAAGCGGGAAACTTCGACGTGCCCATGCATCGATGCCAAGCCCAACGGTGTATTCTGGGACCTCGTCCATGCACCGATGACTGCGCCAGAATGAAATAAGAGCTGTACGACATCGAGGTGTCCATTATAGGATGCGGTGTGCAATGGAGTCCAGGTCTTCTCGTCCAGACAGTCCACAACTGCTCCGCGCTGGAGAAGCAAACGGGCACTCTCAATCTCTCCTGAGGCTGAAGCCACAGCTAGTGGCATTTCTCCCTGCGCGTTTCGTGCGTTTATATTAGCACCATACTCCAATTATAAGACCATGATGTCGAGTTTCCCCAAACCCGATGCTCGGTGCAACGGAGTCGAACCCCGTTTATCCAAAACATCCACTTTGGCACTACGCTGTAGCAGTAAAGTCATGACCTTGAGATACTCACTACCCAGCGCAGCATGTAGTGGGGCTATGTATTGTCCACCTCTCGCATTGACATCTGATGGACAAGCATGGATGAGGTGTTCTACAAGGCCATGGAATCCGCATAATGCCGCATAGTATAGCGGCACTGCTCCGGGGCGCATCGGATGCACAGTCGACATCGGTTCTTCCCAGTGCCGATCCATATCGTATAACCAGATCCACGCCGCAAAATGGGGCTCATCCAGGTCGAATAAGTGTTCCATTAGGTCTTGTATGCAGGATGATACCTCATCAAATTGGGCGTGATCGACCCAATGCCGAGCAGCATACGGTGCTAATGGGAAATTCTCGATTGTCTTTTTGTCGACGCGGTAGTCTAGTTTGAGCAGGATACTCAGGCACGCCGTCGCGAGAATCGTATGAGCAGGACCGGGAAGAATCTGATAGTGGGACAGGTCGTTCCCCAAGGTAGAAAGTCGATCCGAGGTCAAGAATTCCTTGACCGAGAAATGGGAAAATTGAACGACTTCGGAGCCATCCACATTGACAACCGATATTAAACTCGAACCAACGGAGAGCACGGCTTCCTCTGCGTTTCTTAGGCGCCAATTCTCGTTATACTCCGGAAGCCCACCGGCTTCAAAACGTATAGCAAAAACCTCAGCGAGCTCCGCGACGCGCAGGGGACGAATCGATACGGTGAGGCATTGGAAGAGACGTTGTGCATTTTCCCGATTCTCCTCGTCGATGGAAAGTAATGCGTGTCTGTACGTTTCATCCAAAGTCTTGGGCAACGCGTTTAGGGCACCTTGAATACTCGCAGGAAGTTTGCGACGAAGGACCTCTAACTGACAGACTACCCATCGAAACCTGCGTAATTCAATAAGTGATCTTCATGAAGCACCAATATCGTGATGACCTACATCCCATCCGCTTTCTCTGATAGAGTGTCGATGACGAGTTGCTTATCCTCCTCTCTCCATCTCCGCATCATTCGGTCCGAGCGAACGACTTTCGTTACGTAGTCCACAACATCCCGTTTTTGTCCGCTTTCGTCGTGAAGCAAACCCGAAGTGTTGTCAAAGGCTCAAGGACCGTTCGGATATCGATTTCGGGATGGCTCGTGGCACAAATATGAACATTTGGAAGCTCTAACTTGACGAGCTCTTCCATAAGCTCGAGCACCTCTTCGCGTGCAGTTGGCATCCCAGAGGTATTTGGACATTCGTCCAAGCCATCTATGATGATGTAGGTTGCACCTTGTCCGGGGAGTTTGAGCATATCCTTTAGACATGTTGTAAGCGTATCGTCAGCAGGCTCTTGCGTGCCGCTATCGTGTGTCGCATACAAGCGGGAAAGTATCTCATAACAAGGATTAGACTGGAAGGAGAGCTGGGCGAGTAGAGAAGCGAGTAGGCCGCGGCGGTGCTGCTTTTTGGCGTCTCTAAAATCAAAATAATAATACGCCATCGAGGCCAATCCGGCTGCGCGCATTTCTGCGATGTTTTGGATGATCGCGGAGCTGCTTGAGATATGAGTCATCGCGGACGGCATAGTTGATCCACACGTACAGAAGAATGCTTTTTCCCGATCCCGCTATTACACCACATTATCGTCAGGACTTTGAACAGCCAATATTGAGCGAACGAAACATACCCTTCCCATGAACCCATAACAGGGACCCCCTTTCTTTCCACTCGGAGAATATCCTCTCTTCGAAGAACCAAGCTGCTGTCCCACTCTGATGGGCTTTACGTGCGATGTTGTGGTTTGTTGATGGATTTGGAGGAGAGAGCCAGTTTCGGACATCCTTTTGCAGCTGGTCACCTTCGAAGTAGTTTCAGCCTCAACGGGTAGCGTGACAGGATTGGAGGGTAACGAACGTTCCATCTTGTTTATCTTACTTGCTGTCTCTTGCATATCGACTAGCAGGCATTGTCAGCCAGAGCTAATATGATTCGCAGCCGCCCAGGGAACATACCAAGAGCCCGCTGGATGCCACTCGTAGATGCCTTGCCATCTACAAGAGCGATAGGTCCGTGAAATCCTGGTAACCAGCCAAGAAGCGTCACATACCGTCCATGACTACCCTCATATTACTCATAAGACCATGAACGACCTCCAGAGTCTGAGCAACGGTCATGCGAGCCTCCTCCTGAGTGAGCCGGTCCAGCCTCTGCAGAACGGATTCAACCTCGCTCTCTCCCAACAACTTCTTCGCGAACTTCTCTGCTGGCACGCTCAACAACACGTGACGAATAGGTAAGGAAGTGCTCACTGAAACGACCCTGCTTGACTTGCTTCGTTGCAAGGGCAAGCACCGAAAGTAACTCGACCATGACTTTGACAAGTATATCTGTCATCGCGTCGATGGGCGGAATCTCGGTATAGACACGTAGACGTTCAAGAAAATTTTGGACACATTCAAACAGGTCTTCGAGTGCATCGTAACTCGAACTAACACCGCTAGCAGCCTGACATACCGACACGTCAGAGAGGTCCGGTGGAAGACGGTAATGGAGGACATACTGCAAGGAGGACATCAATACCGAGAAAGATTGCTTTTCCTGGTGGAAACCAGACCTGCAGATATAATTGTTAGATTATCACGCAGAATGGATCAAATCGGTGCGGCTCACTAAGCGAATCGCCTCGCCAAGGGTGCCAGAAAGTGCATGAAGGACCTGCACTACAGGCTTCAAGAAGTTTATGAACTTCCGATTTCGATCTCGATAATTCTTAAACTCTTTCTCTCGACCCTCGAATAGTTTAAGGACGCCATCTAGGGAATCGGAGGGTTGGATCTTGTCAGCAGATGGATTGTTAGTAAGGTCTATCCCTGTCTGCTCTTTGTAGTTGTCTAGGGCGGCGTTGATGATTAGTTGGAAGTTAGATGAGGAAGTTGTTGTAGATGTGGTCGAACTCATGAAGCAAAGGGAGAGCTAGCGTGTTGAGATAGGATGATATGAAAGTCAGAGAAGGGGAGCAAGGTTGAGGGTATAGTAGGTTGCCTGCCTCATGTCGCCTGCCTGGCCTAAGAGGCGATACTAGTACAGGGAACAGGTGACTGGAGGTTAGACACGGGGAGATGCAGGCAAGGCCTGGATCCCATACTGTAAGACGCCGCCGGAAATCCCACACACGCCTCCCTGAGCTAGGTACGCCTGCCATTCACTTAGACTACAGGGCTTTGCATAATAACGGGTTCGTGTTCAAGTTTCTTTTTGTGTGTTTGGTTGTGCTATTACTATCACGTGTTGGGAATTGCAAACCGAGAGTTGCAAAACATAGTCTTCTAAGAGATCGGAAGGCCTTCTGAGCTGATCCTTCTTTTCTGCAATAGACTAGATAGCAATAATTGAAGGATCTCACAAGAAAATAGGAGGATAGAATGTTTTTGCCTTGCGATTTCGTGAACATTGTGCAGTAAAATGCAAATTCGCAGGAAAGTGGTCTCGGCTGAACCTGGTATTGCACCCCACAGTGCAGGGACTTCAGTACATATTTTAAATATGCTGTTCAACCATCTTTTAAAATCTCAGGTCACCCAGTGTACTTGCAACGAAGATACGAAGAAATCAGCGGATTTGCGTGATATGCTACCGTTGACCACTCCTAGGATTGAAAGTCCGCTTTCTGCCACTCCGCTTGGCCTCCAACAATTGGCTGTACTGTATGACGTTTGCAACTCCCTAATTTTTGGACTGGCCTCTCCGGCATTCCTCCGAGACGTTTACCTCACATTACCTTGTGTAAAGCAAGGTTTTTTGTCTGCCATTGTTCTCCTTCCAGATGGAGCAGCTCCAAGGCGGAGAACGCGCTGCTCCTGTGGCCGCTGTTGTGACCTGCAGCCCAGAAGCCACTCACCGTGCACACACTCCGCCTCTTCTGCACCGCTGCCGATGCGTGGGTGGCGTGGGACGGAGGGGGTAGTGTTGGTGGAGGCAGAGGTGGATAGAGAGGAGGAAGAGGAGGCACCGGTGGGCACAGGGAAGGACAGCACCCACGGAGCATTCCCCACCTCACAGCTGCTCCATCTGGCCTTTGTGCAGGCAGATGACTCAGATGATGACTGGGACAGCACCAAGATTGTGGCCGGCTTTTTTTTTTTTTTTTTTTGGAATCTGCATTTATAACGTGCAACATGTATGTAATTACAAAGATGCATGCAGGGTGGCGATGCACCCCGGTTGATCGGAGGTGGCTATGGACTGGTATATATGCATGGCGATGTGGAATGGGTGATTGTGTGTGGGATGGAGTGATGGTGGCCACTTTGGCCAGAGTGACTATCTGTAATCCTCCAGCGGTGGCTCTCGCCACCTCGGGCAAAGGCACACTTGCATCTCTGCAAGGAATGCTCCCAGAGCGGCTCCTCCTTCCTTTGTGCCAAGGATGGTGGAGAGGGATAGGGATGTGGATATGGGTTGGAGGAAGCACCGCCTTGTGGCTGCATACAAGGGGCAGGATGTGATGACGTGGTGCACTGTTTGAAGGGCTGCACCACATTGACAGTGGTGGGGGTCGTTGGATTGGGGACAGTGTCGGGCATTGTACTCGCCCATGAAGGCATGGCCCATGAGGAGTCATATGCCCGTGGTGAAGATGGGCCAGGAGAAGTTAGTCAAACCTTGCACGAAAGGGGGGGGCTTACCATCTGGGGGGGATGTGAGTGCGAGGTATGCTGATTGGCATTTGGGCGCTTCCTGCCAGCTGTTTTGCCATTGGGATATGGCTTCTTTGCGCATCGTGGCGCGCAGATGGGCTTTAGTTGGCAGGGGCAGAGGGAGGGTGGGGTTAAGGTGGGTGTGCTCTGCCACGATGGCCTTGAGTCAGCGTATTGGGCGGAGGCCCTTTGCAACGGGGGTCCAACTGATGGTCGTGTGGGGAGGGGATGGCCTGTTAAGTAGGTCAGCAATGGTTTGGAAGAGGGTGGCAAGGTGATGGGATAAATCTCTATGGCCACAGTTCATGCACATCTTCAGGAGGTGCGCATTGGTGGTGAGGATTTTGGTGGTTCGGACTTGTGGCTGCTGCGCAACTATGGTGGCCGCGAGGGTGACAGCGGCCGCGAGGGTGACAGCATCGCGGCCGGCTCAAGCAACAACAGGTCGGGCCCCACGGCGCCCACATCTGCGCTTCCGCCGAGGAACGACAACCTCAATGCACCAACACGAGCTCGGGAGGCGTTGCCTCCCGAACTTGCAGGTATGTCTTCTTTTTTTTTTTTTTTTCCAATCGATGTTTATTGTACTTAGATCATATAATCTACGGGAACGACGGTGATGGCAGCACCAACAGCAACACGACACCCCTTCAAGGACATGCCCACAGCCCCAACCATGACCACTACGACACGTCCGCACAAGCTCGGCAGGCGGCGAAGACAGCAGCACCAAAGTTCATATTTTCGCTTTCCGATGCCACTTACGACAACTTAACTAAATAAATCACCACAAAAACTTGTCTTTTGTGCAGGTGGCGAAGCGGTCGAAAGCACGAAAAGAGTGACGAAATAACATTTGCTGTAAACGATGTACCGCAAGTTAACTTGCACTACTTACAACTGTTCCTATGAAACCTCGATGCCCCTTGCCTTAAGGCTCTTCACTTACCTAAATAAATGGTCTCCGAAATTTGCATTTTATCGCAAGGTCTCCACCAACGAAGTTGGCATTTCTAGTTCTCTTTACAGTAAATCCTGGAATTGTAGCCATCTAGTTTAGAGATTATCATGCCTGTCCCAAAAGTCCGATTGAAAAAAAGTGCAGCCGATCGCCTTTTATTCACGATTTGCTTATTGCCGTTTGCAGAAAAGCTGGTGGTGGCACAAATATTGATAATTTTGACACATTTTTTTGTGCAGGCTGTAACTCACAAACTACTGGACGAAACCACTAACATGTATAGAGTTTTTTGATCCTCTGATTTGGGGCTAGACAGCCCCATTGTCCATTTTGAGATTGGTTGAGAAATAAATGAATTAAAGCCAGATTGGCTCGAAAACACATTGGCAGGCTGTAGCACCACAACACAAACATAATTCTGGGTTCTAAAAGCTGTCACATACTTGGGTACATGCTATGCAGTGAGCCCCAGCAAAATAGAAGTGGTCTAACCACTGGAATTGGGTCATTATCAATAAGGAAATAGACAGGTTTTGACCCTGTGTGAGTCATGAGTATGGGTAGATACTGGCATGCATATGGGTACTGAAACACATTCAGATTCCCATTCGCTTTCAAACAAGCCTAAGAACAGTCAAAACGGTTGAGAAATGATGGAGATATGGTCAAATTGATTATATTCACTGTTTTCATCATATCTCAGTCAAAACTCAACCAATTTAGCTGTTCTTAGGCTTGTTTGAAAGCGAATGGGAATCCGAATGTGTTTCAGTACCCATATGCATGCCAGTATCTACCCATACTCATGACTCACACAGGGTCAAAACCTGTCTATTTCCTTATTGATAATGACCCAATTCCAGTGGTTAGACCACTTCTATTTTGCTGGGGCTCACTGCATAGCATGTACCCAAGTATGTGACAGCTTTTAGAACCCAGAATTATGTTTGTGTTGTGGTGCTACAGCCTGCCAATGTGTTTTCGAGCCAATCTGGCTTTAATTCATTTATTTCTCAACCAATCTCAAAATGGACAATGGGGCTGTCTAGCCCCAAATCAGAGGATCAAAAAACTCTATACATGTTAGTGGTTTCGTCCAGTAGTTTGTGAGTTACAGCCTGCACAAAAAAATGTGTCAAAATTATCAATATTTGTGCCACCGCCAGCTTTTCTGCAAACGGCAATAAGATTTCGCAACTCCCAATTGATGACTGTACCCAACTTTTACAACAGCGCATGTCATGAAACAGTGCGGGCAGTACCGAGTCGCTACCCAGTCAGGGCGGCGCTCCCTGCCGGGGCTCATGGAGTTATTGTCAATTTCACATAAAACTCTAGCCTGTGAGCAGCTTAGAAAGTACAGTAGAAGCAACCCTACGACTCGTGAGGCGCTCTTGGACCCGTTTGGTAGCCTGCCAAATGGCCCAAATCGAACGTCCGAATTCGGCAAATCGGCTGTTTTCGAAATCGGGACGTTCGATTTGGCAGGCGCCGGTTTCTGCGAGTTCATGTGGGTGAGTGTTCCCCCGAGCCACTCATTTAAGTCCGTCCTATCTGCCAGCACATTTGAGCGCATCTACATATCATTCCAGCTACTCAGCCAAGCATGACAGGCGACCCTATTGTCCCCAAAACGACATGGTCTCAATACCTCTCTCAAATCTACACGATCGGTCAACCCCCAGTCACTGGCTCGTATGACTATCGCGTAGTCGAAGAGAAGGCACGCGAGTCGACGAAGGATAATCATGGTACGCGGCCACACTCCCAAACATACAGCTCGCTAATCTAGGGCAAACACTAGCTGCCTATATGTACTCGTTTGGCAGTGCTGGGACAGGCACTACATATCGCAGGAACCTCGACGTGCTCGAACAGTGGCGCATCATCCCACGTATACTTCGCGATGCTACCCATCGCAACCTTAACGTATGTTGCACTTCTCGTACCCACTCCCAGAGCTAACTGCTCCATCCTAGACGACACTCTTTGGCGTCAAGCTACCCTCACCCTTAATCGTAGCTCCCGTTGGAGTACAAGGTATCTTACACAAGGACGGCGAGCTTGCGACTGCGGGTGCAGCGGCGAACGTCGGGGTGCCGTTCGTCATGTCGACTGCCAGCACGCGTTCTATCGAAGCCGTAGCGAGGGCTAATGGAGACGGGCACCGCTGGTACCAGCTGTATTGGTGCGTACCATCTCATCGATCTTCCCGCCTACGTATAGTGTGGTGCTCACACGCGCGCAGGCCACGGAACAATGAAGTGACGCTCTCGATTCTGGGCCGGGCCAAGGCGGCAGGCTTCACTGCACTCGTTGTCACCCTGGACACATTCCTGCTCGGTTGGCGCCCGCACGACCTCGACACGGCGTATCTACCCTTCCTCGCGGGCGTGGGTGTGCAGGTCGGCACGTCGGACCCGGTGTTCATGAAGCGGATGGGCATGGCGCCGCGTGTGGACGAGCGCCCCCCCTTCCCACTGGATATGACCGCATTCCGCGAGCGCCTCGCTGCTGGCGATGCGGAGGCACAGACAGCGTTTAAGCTCGGGGTGGGGTGGCTGCAGGAGGCCAACGCGGGCACGTTCCGCTCATGGGAGGACCTTCGATTCTTGCGCGATAATTGGGATGGCCCCATCGTGCTGAAAGGCGTTCAGACAGTCGAGGACGCGCATGCGGCGATGGATTCCCGGATGGACGGCATCATCGTGTCGAATCATGGTACGTCCGGCTTTCCCTAGCTCTGCGGCGCGGGGTTGGCAATGTCTCGTTTGGACAGGTGGGCGACAGGTCGATGGCGCCATTGGTTCGTTCACCGCTCTTGAGAAGATCACGGCGTCATCGAGGGTGCTCCGCGCGCAGCAGCAAGCCAAGTTCACTGTGCTATTCGACTCCGGGATCCGCAAGGGGAGTGACGTCATCAAAGCGATCGCGATGGGTGCCCAGGGCGTACTCAGTGAGCACTCTTTTTTTTCTCAGTAAAAAAACGAACAAGTATTCTGATGCATCCTCCGGTGCTAGTTGGACGGCCGTTTGTGTATGGACTTGCTTTGGGCGGTGAGGAGGGCGTTGAGGAGGTGCTTCGAGGGCTGCTTGCAGAGACAGAGATCACGCTCGGCCTCAGTGGGTACAAGAGCATCGATGAGATCTGGGGGAAGAGGGAGACGATATTAGAGAAGGGAGATGCATCATGCAGATACGCCAAGCTGTGAACTGGGTAAGAACTGAGCATAGTCATGGCGCTACCTGGAGACCCAAATTTCTGTATGGACCCGTTGTAAGTAATATTGCAGTACATCCACTCTGATGAATCTATGTAAGTTACATATCGAGGCTTGTGTGCCCTGGTTTCTTCTCTCTCAAGAACCTTCTAGTGGGCAATGTACTGTACCTATCACCGCTGAGCTGAAAACCGGCTTTCCCATTACATTACTGTAAGGTGAGGCTTCCCGTTGTGCTCGGAACACGACACTTCGGAGCGCCCGTGATGCCATAATCGTGAACTGAGACGCCCCTCCGTTCGCGGTTTGTCCCTCAACTTTGATGACGCTCTCCGAGACCTCCCTCGTCGAAGAGCTGCGTAACCCAGGAATTGTATAAAGACTAACTCGTACGCCCGTATATTTCCTTTCATCATTTTCATTCCCCATTGCTCCTAGCTGATCCTTATTACACTTTACTTGAGCGTCGCCGCCTCACCACTTCCCTTACAGGCCATTACCGCTCGTCCCATACGTCCTAGCTCGCTCTCTTTTGTCTCGACCAGCGTCGTTTACGCCACCAGAATGCTCGATCATCCCATCTCTTCCCCCAGCCTCTCTCGTGACCCAGCGCCCGACGTCGTTATTCACCACGTCGCCGCTTTTCCTGTCAGATTGCCTCATCCCCTATGCTACCAACCAGACCTTTCATATCAAACAGTCCTAGTATCACCTGAATCACAGCCATGTATTGGCGCGGACACATGTATTTAAGTACGACGGCAAGCCCTGATGTAGGGCAGTTCAGCCTTGTGAAATCGACTCACTCTGTTCTCGAAACGTCTCTGCGTGATCTGCTTTTCTCTTTTCCCTCTCTTTCTCCTCTCGGTTCTCGACGCACTAGCTTAGGCAATCGCGCCAACGTGTGCTAAGGAACGGACTCATTGCCTCGCTCTTCTCCCTCCTCCAACTCCTCCATCTTCTTCTTCTCCTCCTCTTCTGCTTCACTCTCCTCTGCTTCTTCGCTGCTGCTTCCGCCACGCCTACGCCATACCGAAGCTTCGACACTCCTACCTGCCCGACCTGTCCGCCTTGGTCTGACCAGGACGGTCCTGCGCTTTCACTCGGACTCGCGCGTGCGTTAGACGTGCGCACTTCATTACAATCAACCCTTACCAGATAGCTAGGTCACTTCAAGTTTGTCTGATCACAGGTTTCATATTCAATCAAAGGGTTTTCACAGAATTATCGCAAATTCCAACGTGACAGGTCAAGTCGCTCACCTGGTCATTGACTCCATCCTCTGTCTCTCTACCACTGCTGAGAGGCAAGAAGACACCGGGATCCACAACTCTGAAAGCGAGTTTGATTCAGGCCCTGACTCAGAATTTAGCTCTGACTTCGTTGGGAAGCCCAGGCTGCCCAGCGCGACAGGTCTAGGCGTGCACCTCATCTTTTGAGCCTGAGGAGTTGCTTTAGCCCTTTCTACACCCTTCCCACAAAACGTTGGATGACCCCACCCCCTAATGATGCCAGAAAAAATGCCTAAAAACTGCTCCTCTATCATGTCGACAACCGGCGCCTCACGGTACGCGTCTCCGGCCAGAGTACGATGGTTGCGTTTGCACAATACCGTTTCCCAAGAGCTCGTCGTCATGAAACCATGGACCCGAAACGAGATCCATCGAGCGTAGATATGTCCTACATTGTACCATGCTATGATCATGAATTTCAACATTCTTCAGTGCACCGCTGCGACTAGTATCTAAGTCCCAACTTCGAGATCATCAATGATGCATATGACCGACTTAATGCCTATCACGGACTACATTCGATCTAAACTTGCCATCCGTCTGCGGGACCATAACAGTCGCCATCAAGTTCAATTATATCGAACTTTTTCTACCACACCTTCTTTGAGAGAGTGACCGGTCGTATATTCGAAGTTTCCAAAAATGAAATTTGATTGGCGATCTCCCCATGGTTCGGTTGTATAGGAAAGGTACGGACGTAAACCTCAATAGCACACAAGTTACCACCCCATCACGTCCAAGAAACTGGAGAAAATATGTCAGGCTGCTTTGCCCAATAGCGCTACCCTCGAAGTGCGCCCTTCTGACACCTGCGAATATCGTGAAAAGGATCTTGGGTAACTTGACTTTCGGCCGCACGTCTACTACACGACCAAGGAAGTCGAACGAAGTGACCCTTGAGTCTTTCATCTGGCACGACGACCACCTATATATCTTTCAATTTACCGGTGGCAAGCGACGTGGTATCCGAGATGGGCGGCGGTTTATCTTTGTCATTCCCAATGGCGTTGATGTCATCGAATGTCCTGAATTGTAGGTGCTCAGGCCGTTCTCATCGATAATGGTGATGGGGGAGCATCTGCCAAATGCGGCGGAAGGAGATGAGGATTCCCAGACAGAGCCGATGGCGCAACTGAGATCATCAAAGCGGAAGTCACGACTACCAGTCAGGGAAGGGGAAGAGAGCGATAAAGAGTCTGCCCCCAAGAAACTGAAATCAACGGAGGCACCTTCGGAAGGTCAGGGAGGGGGAAGACGACGAAGGAAGCAGTGGGTCCGAGCCAGCTGCAAAGAGTGAGGGCGAGAGAAAAGTTGAAGGTTGATAAGGATGTTGAAGGCTGATTCAAATACAGGAGAAGTGGAAAGGGACTGTCAAGGCTGGTGGGATGGAAGGGGTTGCTAGACTCGGGTGTGGCTGCTTCGTTTGGCGGTTTGGCGGCCGGTTCGATGACAAGTGATGCTACGGGCTCACTGGGTTGGACGATAAAGGCGTATGGATTACTTAGGTATTACTAGCAGGATCACTCACGGTTTCGCATCGATAATCTTGTCACGGTCGCCGCCAATACTAAGGCTACGAAATGCATGCCGACCTTCTCGAGGCCAGAACCAAAATTATTCGGAAATGTGACCGCCTGGCCAGTTTGAACCGCGCGCTGTGTCCATGTGCTGCACTGCTTAATCCCACCTGTAAAGGCGCGATATGCGCCTCACTAGGGCCGGAAACGGGTTCCATCCTTGGGTTGAGGTGCAGGCGGCGACACAGAAATGGGCTCTGGCGTTGGCTCCGATGCCGGGGCTGAGGGTGATTCAGATGGGTCAGGATTGTAATCCATCCTCCCAGGTCGGGTTCTGAACGGTGGTGGGTTCTTCCTAGGCCGTCTGAGTCTCTGTGATAGCCTGAGGTTCTGTTTCCTGGGCGGGTGCAGGGAGAGGGGTAGGTTAGCGAGGGGGACTCGGATCATTTATGTTTACCTCTCAATTCTCCATTTGTACGATATACTGGCTGATAGACTGGTTACAACTTTCCAGGTACAGTAGAACGGGAAGAGAAAGCGAAGGACATGCAGCAGCATTAAAATCTGGCCAGACCAGGAATCGAACCTGGGACTTCCCACTAGTACTGGGGTGCCTTACCACTAGGCTACCCAGCCCTTCCTGTCTAGAGTGTGGGTTCTCATAACTCCAACAGGACACACACCGGGCGATTGGCGTCCAATGAGAGTCTCGTCTTGACAATGGGTCCACCAGCAGGACTCGGAATGGGTTGTAACTTGACAATATGAATGCAGAGTTGTTAGTGGTTGAGGTTGTACCCCAGGTCGACCAGCATAGTGCCCCATCCTGAGATATATAGCCTGAGGGCCTTTGACGTGCGGCTGACGCCTGTGGCTGTGGCTGGTCTCCCGGTATCAGGTCACGGTGATGACGTATTCTGCGTTCTCATTGGCTATAGATACGCCCATCCGCGAACTTCCCATAAATGGTCTCCCGAAGGAATGGGTAAGTTTGACCCTTCTGCTGACCAGTCTTCTCTCGTGTGCCTGGGGTAGATGCGTCCGGTCCACGGAATACGTCGCTGTTCTTTTATCCGGTCATTAACTCACCAGCATAACACTGCGCCAAACATGAGTTCCACGCCAGTTGAAAGGAAAACGACAAGGATCAGTGGACAAATGATATGCGTGGCGGCCGCCGCTTATCGGAGTGCTGCCATCTCAGTTTCTCCGAGTCTTCGATGCATGCAACCGGTGGCGTCGCCACTCCTGAGAGAAATAGAGAACGAAAAAAGAAATATGGCTTAGCGAACTATACTTATCGTGGTCGAAGAATGTGATGCGTAACATAAGCTGTGCCTGGGGGGCCATGGTGAGCATTTTGCTCTTATCTCACTCACTGGCATCCGCATCGCATCCTCAACGCCTTTCCAAGGCATATACAGTGCTTCCTTGACCGCAGACCGTCCATTACATCATCTCACTTCTCTCCATGGTGCGTGATTATTCTCCTCGGTGCCCCAAAAGCTCGTCTTATGACCGTATCGGCGCTCTCCATAAGCCATCCACTGGCCGTGGCGGCAGAGGCAACATTCGTCCTCTTTCCACCAAGCATGGAGGAGATACAGATCCCGAAGAGTCTTTGGATACACGCCTCAGATACATCATCCCTATGCCCGGTCTCAAAGAAGTATGCACTTGTTCTCCCCTGCGAAAACTTAACGACATCTGAACCCGAGAGCCAAGGTGGTTTCTATTGGTCGTGCCGGGGCCCGAAAGATTCGGTCACCGTTATGGGACGCTCCCAGTCGGAGCAGTGGTAATGTCAGCGCTAAGTCGTTTCCTATTCGACCTGAGCAGCGCGGGTACGAGCATGGTCAGGACCTCAAAACTAGAGTCGACGGTGTGCACGATGTCAGTTTGGTATATGAGATCACTGGCCATCGACGACGATTGTGTTTTGCTAAAGACATGATGCTTATTAGGATTCGCCTGACTGCAACAATGCGCATCTCAGCTCGTCATCCCGACCCCAATCTAGCAGGCTAGCGCATAGCTTGGGGAAAGGAAAAATCAGGAACATATATGTCGGCCCCGCCGAGGCGGATATCCCGGAAGAGGACGAGCCAGAATGTGCGACCCACCAGCAACTCCCGGGGGTGGATGTTTATCTTATGTTGGGTTCCCCGCCTCTACAGTGGTGCTCCTGACGAGAGATTTTCATCCAGGCACTCCACTGGCAGTGGGGGCTACGCCAATGTTTCCTTTGGCGAATTGCCGTCCACAGTGGGCACGTTACACCCTCATGGCACCGATCACTTGCACGAAGCGCACATCCACGAGTCTGAAACCACTGGTCGCAGCAGCGCAGGAAATATTTCCCGCGATCACCCGCCCGAGTCCAAGAAACTGCGCAACAGGCTAATTGCTACCGGTTATAGTTGGGTTCGAAAGATTCAGCCGCCATCTGTTGCTGAGAAGCCGCGCCCCCGGAGCCGCAGAGTGGTACGTGGTTCTTCTTCTCGTCACTCCTACGCTCTTCTTATGACCGCATCGCCGCCCTCAATAAGCAATCCACTGGCCGTGGCGGCATGGGCAACATGCGTGCTCCTTCCCCCGAGCGTAAAGATTTACCAGACACACGCCGCCGCAGATATACAATCCCTATGAGCGATCTCAACGAGGTATGCGTTTGCCATTCTCCGGCGCAAACTCACGCATCTGAACTCGAAAGCCAAGATGGTCTCTACTGGTCGTGGCAGGTCCAGAACGGTTCGGTCACCGTCACTGGATATCTCCCGTCGGAGCAATGACTGGGGCAACGGCAATGACTGGAGCAACGGAAAGCCAATCCCCGTTCGCCCTGAGAAGCGTAGGCGTGGGTACGATCGGGACTTCAAAACTACTATCGACGGTGTGCACGATACCGGTGTGGTGCGTGAGACATTCGCCATCGACGACTATTGCGTTTCGTTAAAGACACGATGCTTAGAATTCGCCTGGCCAAGGCAGTGCAGGCAACATCGCTACGCGCCCGGCCGCACCACCCCGATCCCGGTTCTACGAGCAGATACACAGCCCGGAGCGAGGAGCAATCGGGAACAAACACCCCGCGGAACCCGCGGAGAATGATATCCAAGCTTCTGATCGTACTGTCTACCGGCGCGGCCCCCAGGGGGTGTACGTACATCTTCCGTTTGGGATCCCCGACTTGAGAATCCCTGACAATCCTTTTTTTTAATTTAGGCACTCCGCGGGCCGCGGAGGGTCGCAGATCTTACCCCTGGCAAGTCATCGTACATCGAGGGTACTGCACCCCTGCGTGACGCCGGCCAGCCGCACGCGACGCACACTCACGAGCAAGATGACTCCGGCGCAGGGCACACATCCCACCATGGCCCACCACCCGAGTGCAAGGAGCCGCGTGACAAGGGTCACGGATTGATGGGGATCTTACCCCGCCGCTTAAGCCGTCGTGGAACAATTTGACACGGCGGGCATCGGTACACTTCAACCCCTACACTGAACTTCGGTCCCGAGATAAGACAACGGCTGGAAGATTATGATGAGCTACTTGATCCACTGACATGACTGATTGTCCGGCCCCCGTAATGACATTTCGAAAGCATAGCTTACTTGGTTGAACTCGCGGGTACGTTACGTACTTTCCTTCTCCATATTCTTCGCCGATGCATGTACTACTAGTGTAGATCTAGATATCGCATTGTAATCACATGGTAACAGTGACATGATGACATCATATTATACGACGATGAACTCGCCATCAGGCGAGGGCGCTGTTTCCACCTCCCTTTCGACGTGTGAGTTTCCCGCCATGGTGTAGTAGTACCAGATGGCCCCTATGGCGGCCAGCCCGCCGCCAATATAGAGCGTCCTGTTGTTCCAGCCCTTTTGCGGGCCGTGGCTTCTCGGTCTGGTCCAGTCGTTGCGCGCGTTGGATCGGTTGGGTGCGAGCTGACCGCAATGAGCATGCGGGCGTAGGCTCGGGCCTCTGGGCGGTTGCCGCAGCCACACGAGATACGCGAGGCCTGAGTGCAGTGCGGTTGTACATAACATTCGAGTTATTCGGTAGATTGCTTTCGTTTAAGGGATGAATCATTCTCCTACAATTGTAGTGGTGGGCGTAAAATGGGAGTTTTTTAATTGCCATCTCAAGCCTTACCACTTGGGCAGCCCACATTCATCTCTGGGAAGTTGGAATGGACGGGATGGGTCGCACCATCCTTCCATAACATCGTGACTACTCTGATGTTCCTCAGTCATGTGAATACGTCCCAGTTCTATGCGCGTCCCGGGAAATGGCCTGGAAAGGCGGTCGGGGTTTAATCGACTTTGACTGTGTCGTCGTGTGCAGCATGATGACACGCGCATATCACGCGCGACGCGTATTGACGCTAGCGTGTCTGTGTCTGTCCACCGGGTGCAATGAATTTTTCAATCAACGACACAAGTATTCCTGCGCTATCAAAGGTTCATCATCACTGCCATCACATTCGGCAAGGGTTGTTGTAGCTAGATGCGAGGAACGAATGGAGGGAGAAGCCCCGAAAGAAAGAAGTTGTCAGCAAGAAGCGACCAAGGGGGGTGCTGACGTGTCTCTATGGGCTTCCTAATCGATGGCCCCTTACTTTTCCCTCCGCCCTCCTCACCTCAATGAACGCGTTGCCTGGACTCTTGTGTCAGGACTGTCTCTGACAAGCGTCCCAACGTTTATTGATCCGACAAGGCTTGTGGCGAAAGTGTGTGTTTGTGCACACACCATTCGCTCGCATGGTGGCCACGTGGAACCATGTGTATCCACTGCGTATCTCCTCATGGTGATCCGTGTGGAAGAAGTAAGTCTTCGACGGTCTGGTGCGCACTTGACTTGCTCACGATGCGGCAGCGTGGCAAAAAACAATGTCAGCCATGCCAAGTCGACGTGGGTTTTATAAGAGTTATCCGATCCGGCTGTAGTAATCCATCGATTGTTTGTTTCCATATCTGTTCGCTTCGTCTTATTTTTCGCCTACTCGCGACTCCCGTGGTTTCGTGTGCAAGGTCTCAGCAGCAGTTGGGCAAGGGTTGCTGAAAATATGGGTAAACACGGTGCGTAATCAGGACACCAATTCAAAAGTCGATCAAGAAACCCTTCGGTATATATATGTAGCGGGGCAAAGAAGACAAGCCGAGACGGAACACTACAACCAAAAGTAAAGCAAGCAAATAGGAAAATCGTCCGTGGCGCCACAGTGCGAACACTCGCATCGCAGTAGGACCGGCGAGAAGAGAAGAAAAAAAAGGAAGGGTAATAACTAACATCACTAGCGTCGAGCCTTTCGGGACTTCGACTTGCGCGCGACTGAGAGTGAGAGCCGGCTCTGCTCCTTGCTCCCTTTTTTCGAAGACTTCGGGAACATGGCCTTGATGATGTTCGAGAACGGCATGCCGAGCTGCTCTCCCGTCTTCATGCAGCGCCTCTGTATCGCCTTGAACTCTTCGAGGACGCGGCTGGTCTCCTGGCGCTTGAAGGCAGCCACGTCCGCTGAGACGCTGGTACACTCGTCAGGCCGTTTGTTGCCGTGCCGCCCGAGTGCGTCCGGGCGCGCGAAGAAATCCCCGCAGCGATTGCAGAAGGTGATGTCCAGCGGGTGCGCCTCTGCTGTGTCGCAGTGGCGCTTGAAGTTTCCCCAGTCGCTGAAGTCCGCTCCCGGGCAGAGACGGCACTTGAGTACGGCGACCGTCCCGCGCTTCCAGTCGGCCGGCGTGGCCGCCAACAGCGCACGGTGCCGCTCCTGCATTCTCCTCGGGATTCCTCGTGCTCGTCCTCCGGCCGTTCCTCGTGCTCGTCGTCCTCCGTGCTGTGTATCTCCACCTCCGGCTGCACCACGCTGCTGTTGTGGTGCCACGTTCCTCCTTCCACACTCCCCTCAATCCAAGTCAGCTGTCCCGGCGCAGTAGTCCCCACCAACACCTGCTGGACACTTGGTCCTGGCATGTATTGATGGTAAACTCCTTGTGCGTTCGTGGCTGCGAGCATCCCCGCTCCGCATCCCGCCGTCTTGGATTTACCATTCTTACAGGTTAGGGTCCTGGTGGCGGGCTTGTGGCGGGCCCTACTTGAGGACCCTGCCGCCTCCAAAACCCTGTTCGCTGCCATCCTCCCTTTGCCCTTCTTGCGCGGGCGTGGCTGGTGGTCATTGATAGTGCCTAGGTCTCCATTGTCGTCGGTATCCTCTGCCTCACGAGGGCGTTTGCCGAGGATAGTCCCAGGCACCGCCTGCATATAGGCGGTGGACGACGTCGCTGCGTCATCAGTGAGTGCTAACGACTGAGGGGATACCCACTCCGCCGGATACCTGCAATTGCCAGAGTCAGCGAGGTCGAACGTGTCACTCCCATAAACAGGGAGCAGCAGAAAGATACCCACGATGGCGCCTCAAAAAGATTGGTATTGTCGAGAAAATTCGCACCGTAGTCCGGTGCGATCGGTACGCCAAGGCTCTCATCACCGGCGAGGTAAGACGGTGCGGCGTAGCCGAATTGACCTGGCTCGAAGGGCCAGGCCAACTCGGCCTGAGTAGCGGCCTGCGTCGCGGAGCTAGTTGGGATCGGACCCTGCTAGGTGTCAAGGTGGGCAGAGCTCTTAACTGATGTCATAGCACACACGTTGTACGTGGGAGTTGTTTGGCATATGGGTGAGAGTATGTCCTCGGCCCATGGTGCGTCGCCAAGCGGCGATGAAATGGAACTTGAGTCCGTCAGAGCTTTGCGCATGGTGAACACAAAAGAACGTGATATAAGGAAGACTAGGACGTACGGGGCGTTGACATGAGCCAAGGGCCGAGGGAATCCTGTGGCACAACAAGGTAAATCAATGCCCGTGGTCGATTATCAACCGTTGGATGCTCACTGGATCCAGGTCGTTGCAGTCGTTCGTTAAGTCTTCCAGATAAATACCAGAGGGGGCCTGGTCAGACGTCAGCGCCACGGTGCTTGCGGCATCGACGTTTGCGAGACTGGCACCGCTGTCGTGCAGGTCGCCAAATAGAGCCCCAGCGTCGATGTCCTATGACACCGAAACATGAGTAACCTTGCATACTTCGGAGGACACCGCGCTCACGAGACCGCCTAGAAACAAGTCGTGCATCTGCGGCGATGGTCCGAGGTAGTCCGCGGATTCGGACCATATCGCAGTATGTTTCTCCTCCGCGGGCAAAACATCTGACCACGAGAAGTAATCGAACTGAGGAGCTGTGTGGAGAGGATTCATGCTGTGATAGGAGTGGTTCTGGTAGTCGTGGATGCAGATATGAGGATGGCGAACTTTTGTGGAGGGAAAATGCGGACCCTGGTCTTTTATGAGGCACCGGCGCTTCCAGGGGACGGCCTCGCTCACGAATTAGTGCGTCCACAGTAGCGATCAAGTACAACCACACATGGCCGTCGCGAGGTCGAGGCGCCCATTGAGCTCCGACTATGCTGTTCCTGGCCCGGCAAGCTACCGAGGCAACTCCATAGCCGGTTGTGGTTGTAATTGCCTCGTGTTCTCGGTGCAGTTGACATGAAAGAGCCTCAAAGGGCCTCAACATCCACCCCGAAGAATCCCCGCAAGGTTTAGCAGCAAGCAGAAGGAAGTCCGGTGTGTCTTCACTCTTTCAATGGGACTATTGTACTTACTTCAGCAGATCTGTAAAGGGACACAAACACTCCGGATCTGGACAGAGATGGATGCAGAACAAAAGGTCCAAGCGTATCCTTGGCCCGACAAGTGATGTGTGGCAGTTCTGGGGCTCTGCCACCACTACACGAGTCGCGCCGGTAAAAGCTGTGTGGTGAGCATTCAACATTCCACATGAAATATCCATAAAGCATAGAGCTAGCGGATTCGCCCTAGACGGTTGGTTTAAAGCCCGGGGGCAAGATCCAGCGAGATTCTGTATTGGTCAAAGACGTGATGTGCATGGTGTGGGGCTGTTGCGATCACTCAGGCCATGATGTGCTTGCACCCTCCCGAAGGAAGAAAGGTTGTGTGGAATAAAATATGGTGTTTTTAGGTTTCGTCACGTCAGTCAAACACTACTGTAACTTTCCAACCTGAAATGCGGTGCAAGCAAGCTTTCATGGTGCTGTGACCGACGAGACTCATTACCACCATCCGGGATTACCTTGCTTGCCGAGCGGCAAGCATGCTGCTATGAACGTCTTGTGGTGAACAAGCTCGCGAGCCTCACGAAGGACCGATGTTCAACTAAGCTCGGCTCGCATAATGGTGTCGGACATGGACATGACGGGCACTGCCTGGCCAGGCAAGTGCATCCACCGACAACCGTCTCTGCCTGACTCGGAATTTCTCACGGATCGTTCACCACCACCGTCCCCCCGTACGCTAAAGAGCGGCCGCTAAACCGCTTCCCTGACACCATGGGTATAAATGTACATCTTGCGTCCCGCGCCCACCTGCACCATCCACATCAACCACCGAACAAGGAAAAAATGCTTACTTAAAACGCTTGGGACCTCCGAATGACATACAAAACGGGTCTGTTACGCTAGGCTATAGACTTTCAGCATCGTAACAGACTGCAGCGCTCTGGCGTCGACTTGGCCTCGGAGGCTCTCCCTTGGTGGCGCCCAGCGCGCCCAGCCTCTGTCTCCTGAGACGATAACTAGATACTTCTTAGCTTTCTAGTTACTGGAGGTCCATCGAAACTGTTGTCAACGGGATACTGAACACACCAGCTCTCGCCTCTGGGTTCTTGCTACAGACTCGAGTCCGGATGCCAGGGTGTCTAGCGGGTGACATTATCGGCTGGCAACTGGCATGTCAAACAGGCTCCATGCTGCGCTTTGCTGCTCCCCTGACCCCCGGGCCGCCCGCCAATCTTCCCGTGTCGACGAAACTCGTGCGCATGCATTGCATATGTCTTACCAAGGAAATAGACAGAATGCTCGTGAGAGACGAAGTCTCCAGCCTGAGTTTAGCAGTAGAAAGAAGAGGGGCAGTCTGGAAGCCAAGCGCAATTTTAGCGCCGTGCAGACGCAAAAGCAAAAGTTGCAGCAAAACCTTCATGGAAAGATTGCACCCGCCGGCGGATGCAGTGGAACTGTGGAATACAGTAGAACAGAGACCTGTGTCGGTGTTGGAGGGAGACCGTCACGGTAGCCCTACTTTCCACTCCAGTCGTCATGTATTGCCGTTACGACGCCGTACTGTTGCCAGTGGTCCGTGGACTCGGATCCCCCTGGAAGATCACCTTCCCCTGTCTCAGCTAGCACATGATAAATTCTGGAACTACAGCGTAGAAGATGAGTGGCGTATCACCCTGAACTTGAAGGCGAAATGGCGGAGGCAGATGGAGATGACGAGAATATTGCGAGTGAAATTGGTCAGGGTTGCTACCCCCTTGACTTAGACATTGAGGATCCCGGAATCTCAGCATGATGGCGGAACGTGTCAAGCCACTCTCTGCAGAGCTGTTCGAGTTGTCATGTGAGGCTTTGCCTCACTCGAAATGGGAATATGGGCATTGCGGCCTTGAATTAGACGTCACTTCTTTTTGCTATTTCGTTTATCAACACTTCATGCAACGCGGTTCATCATGGTACTGTACCGTCCGCATCGACTCGATATTCCTTTCTGCCCCGGTGAATGGAAACTCGGAGGGTTCGAGCTCTTCCGTGACCCACAAAGCCAACCTGAAGTGCTCTTCCTGTGATGCGTGTTTACCTCCATCATTCTCCGTAAAGGCTGCATCATATCAAGACTTAGACCTACCGTGACGCCGGGGGTTCAAACGTTCATCGAATGCCAGAAAACGAGAGGGGCGGGCGGGCTGTACTAAAAGAGCAAGCATCCCCACCCACCGTCATCTGTAAAGGTCCATGATATTTTGCAGTGGCCCAATTGCACAATTAATGATGCCTTGGCACTACTCATGTTCAACCTCTTCAACCCGGCAGTCTCACACCTGCAATTTCTCGACCCTCTACAACCCTCCGCAGCCTTCGACACGTGGATAATCCCATCCTCAATACGGCCTTCGTTCAAAAAGCTTCGCAATCCAGATCCAAAGGTGTGTGTGATACCGAAAGGCTACTTGATGTTGGCATGGCAGAGTCTTGGCGAGAGTGAGGGATTCTTTAAGAGGAGCAGACTGTTCAAGATATGCGAAGGATTAGAACTTTGGTTGATGTCAGATGGAGAAAGGGAGGCTCTACTTCGGTGCGTAACGCGTCTGTCGACTCGGAGACGGTAAGATGACGACAACAATTTGACGTGAAGGATAATCCAGGATGTAGCCCTACCCTCCTCCCAACGTCTGCAATACATATTGTCCTTCCCGCACTATTCACTCCCTTACACACACGCAACCATTTCCTCTCCGTCCATCATCTCGCTGGTGACCCAACTCTGCGCGTATATTTCGTCAAACCAGTATCGAGCCTAATTCCTGAAGCTGTAGTAAAGCTATTCGTAAATCAGGATCGGGATGCGTATGGCGCTGGTGACGCGCTGCCAGAGTTCACAGATAAAGTTCGATTATCAGATCGTGTCGGAAAAGATCTGGCCGCACATCGTGAGTCTGTGTGGCTTATAGAGCCATTTTCTAAAGTCGACATATAAGCACACAGCAAGCAGCGTTCAGACATGGTCCCTGTTATCCGCGAGACCACGATGAAAGCCATCAGCGTTTTCAAGTTCTCTGATAAGGTGCTGCACCAGGCTGCGCCTTCCCTGTAGATTCATGCTCATATATGCATACTCGCTAGTTGATAGAGCGTATTCTGAATAGCGATATTTTCTGTCACCTCGCGCGCCTTCAATCCGACCCCGAGTCCCCAATTTGCATCAACTCGATTATCCTTATCGGTCGTCTCGACCTAACTCTAGGGCACAATACACGACACGAAGTTCTCGGTGCAGCGTGCGCCAAGGCGTTGAAGGGTAGCTTCCCGCCAACGCGCGTGGCTGCTCTCGTGGCTTATATGGCATGCGCAAACTTATTCGAGGTGGAGGAGTTCGCAGGAATGGTGGTGGGACTGGTGGCAGGAGCGTTGGTGGGCAGAGAAAGAGTAAGTTCATTCAGTGGCGGTTTCGTCCTCCGTGTCTGACTGCAGGTAGAGTGGTGCGAGACCAGGTATTTAAAGCTGTGGCGATGTTCGTCCAAATCCTTGAGGAGCATGTTGCCAGGGTCGTTGGTTCGACATCCTGTCTAATACACTTGATAAGACATGACTGGTGGTGGACAGCCGGAAACTGCCCTCGCAGGTGATGGTTCGCCTACCCTTGACCTCAGCGCGCCGAATGGAGGGCCCTGAAGCGACTCTTGTGAGCTCCGCCGCTGGAGCGGGTGGCGCACTTGCAGGCCGCAATATCTAGTCAACAGCCAACCACAGGCACCACCTATATCGAGCAGCAAACCTAAAGGGATGCAGCTTGGTGCTCACAATCCATCGGTTCTAGGTGCTCTTCCTGGAGGACTTGCAGAAGAAGCTCGATGGGGTGGCGGCTTGGCGGACGTTACCGCGGACAGATGACAGGAGCACCTACCCGCTTCTCATCTCCGTGTTGCACCCACTAATTGCGCCTGCTTCTCTCTCATACACGCAGGTGCATCCGAGAACGCGCCAGCATAACAGGGTAGCCCTAACGCCGTCTCAGTGGGCTGGGGTGATGCCCCGGACGACGAGGACCCGTGGGGCGCGTTCGAGGATCCCACACCGCCACCCGTGCCGATTCTCGTAGCGGAACTCACGTCACCGCTGCCGCCCGCCGGACGTCCTCTAGCATTAACTGCGTCTGCGCGGCGCCGCTGGCATCGCCTGCGCCGGGCGGGCACGCAGCGCCGCCTGGTGCTTCTGCAGCGACGTTTCCTGTAATGGGCACGGGTGGAATGACGAAAGAGGAGATAGCGGCAGAGATGGCGCGCGGGAAGGAGGAACGCAAGCAGGTGTGTCCCGCTTACCTTTCTTTTTCGTTACGCTCCTCCTGCGCGACTTGTGATACTGATGATACGCATTGTGGGTTTTCAGAGGATTGCGCAGTTGAAAGAGTAGAAGAACATTATGGCTGAAAGCACAGCCGTACCGTATCGAATCCAGCCTGTCGGGCGAAGGTGTATTAATTGGCAAAAAATAACGGCTTCGTGCTCGGCTGGTGGCTACATGACCTCACCACAACCTACATCCTCCTTCTCGTAGGCAGTGAAGCGAGCGCAACTAGCGCGCGCCCGTGAGCTCGAAAGATGAGCGTCCCTGGGCCGAGACGGAGAGGCGCTCACGACGAGACGATGGCAAGAGAAGGTGACGAGGACAGAGACAGAGAAGAGGAAGAGCTTCTCGTCGATGGACCGCGGGCGCGAGACGGCACGTCCGCACGAATTGACGCAACGAGGGTCGAGGAGAGCAAGTTAGAAAGGGGAGAAGCACGCGGAGGAATTCGAGGACGCAATGGGAGTCTGAAAAAACTTCACTTCCCTTCCTTTTAGAGGGCTTCTGCTGTGTCTTATATACATGTGAGCGCGTTAACACTTGGCCGCGAATGGGCAGGTAACACACCTGAGGGATGTACACGAAGGGGGAGAGGGAGGTCTGTCAAGAAAACGGCGATGCAAGGAAGGTAGAGAAGTTGGGCGCGTGGTTACAAATCGAGACTGAACTTGAATGAGGGAGAGGTTGGTCCGAAGGCTTTCGTGGCATCACACGACGTCAGCCGAGTAAGGTATGAGAGAACTAGGACGCTCCTGGAGAAAGGGAACAGGGAACTAGACTCCATTCGAGTTTTTGTAACGCGACCCTTGGACGAGAGAGGTTTCGGAGCGCCGATGAAGTTGGGAGGCAAGCCGCGCGACGGAAGGACACCTCAGATGATGTCACAGGCGCTCAGAAGCGACTCGTTCCGAGCGCAGCAGTGTGGCTCACCTTACAGCATGGGCATGTAAATCAGCACGTCGGACCCACCTTCACAATATAGTTTCACTGCGGCACCGCGGCGCGCCGCGGACGAGCGCCCTCGTGGAACGCGTTCCGGGCCGTCGACCCGGCGACCGGACACCGTGACGGAAGACGGGATTTTGAATGGTTGTGCCACGCAAGCACTGATATGCTTTTTTGGATTTTTCCACATTACGGTACTGGCCAGGTGCTGATGAACCATCTGGGTCATGGCCTGAAGCGCTTAGCCTACCAACCTTATACGGAAAGCAGAAATGGGGCCTCAGGCAGAAAACTGTATCACATTGCGTTTGTTGTTGGTAACATCGACAAAGTCAAATTCGGGGAACAAGACGCCGTCATCCTAGGAATAAGACCGAACAATAAATTTTGCGACGTGATGATCATGGACAGGAACTGTGAGAGTTTGCATAGCCCTCAATTAACCGGCATCAATTGGCACCTACAGCATGTTAGTTTCATGCCAATACAAGTCGATAGTAGTACACAGGGCGACACACGCACTGGTTCGTGCAAACAGAACCGACAGTATTCCCATGTTGGATTAGGTTCAAATGTCCTCGAGCCCGCCGACTTGCATAAGTTAGCACCAGTCGGCCTAGCGTTAGAGTTGTTTCAAGGCTTTCAACGAATGGCCTGTGAACGTGGAGGCAGTGATTAACAGGAAGAATCTCTGCGCGGTGCTTATGGTTTCCGTCCAGGGATCATCTGCTCCTTCCTTCTCACCAAAAAGCTCCCCATTGCCTTGTATTCCCTACATAGCACACTTACAAGTATAGACAGGGCGTTAAGAATGGATGTAGTGCGACCACTACTTGAAATAACCTTGTGCGTAGATTGCGGACCCTTCCAAATCGGTGTTCCTCCATCGTCAGATGTCATTGTCCACGGATCTTGATCTAGAGCTTACGCGAGATAATGTCGCTATGTTTCTAGACTGCTTTCCAGAGTCATCCACAAGCCCTTTCCCAGTTGCTTGCGAACTGTGGTTGTATGCAGCCGTATCGGGGGGTATCGCAGAGCTCATGCCATGACGAGCAGGTTCTATTTCGGGGTCGATAGTCTCTGGAGGGGTGAAAAGGAGCAGTTGGGGCCGCACGGCCAGGAACAGGAATACATCGATGACGCCTGAGAGGTTGTACATCGAGATACCGAAAAACGTAGCTGCCGAGGACACAGACTTGTGACTGAATCGTGACCAACGTGTAATGTGAAGTGGGAGGAGGACCAGGGAATATGCAAGGGGGTAACTAAAAATAAATTGTGAGTGGAATTCGCAACAGGAAGGGGCATGGCCTACAGAAGCAGTCTCAACGCAGCTCGCCTATGTGAGTATTCAACATCGGCCTTGGATGTGTGGAACTTGTACCACTTCTCCTGGTCAACCGACAAACGACCCTCTGCCCAGAAATAGACTGGGATGTACTGTACATTATCACCGAAGCAAATAAAGCGAGCCACAGCCAGAGATATTCTCCGGCTAAGCGTTCTGGGCCGTAATGAGGACTGATCCAGCACCAAAACTTGTCAGAGTGTTAGTGGTAAGGAAAAGATGTGAACGGTTTGGAATAACATACGGGTGTGGGTGCTTCATAATTCTTATGAAGGCCATTACCGAGGCCAACCCAGAGAGCAGTGAAAACACAAGCGAGGCCAACCAGTCCAAAAGCAAACCCACGTGCTTGAATACCGACTCGCCACAGAGCGGTTACGAATGTGTGGACAGCAAGTATCTGAAAGGATATGTGTCATGCGGTCTAAATAACAGTAAAGGAGGGACCCACAAGGGTGATCAGGGCCACCCCAAGCTCGCCTGTCTGCCGGAGGATGCCCTGTGCTGTACAGTAAGATCCCAGTGTGACGATCCCAATATGAGCCCATCGGACATCGAGGATGCCACCCAACGCCTGCAGAATATCGAAGAGAAAAAGGGAGAGCTGTCACACGACTCGAATCAGTTAGTTGGACGGCTGTACAAGCTGTCAAGCAGACCATGTAAATGTCAGCAGGCACCTGCAACAGCTTCCAGTCACCATTTGGGAGCACCCTCCTATAACGAAGGATGTTTCTCTGTGTAACATTCTGTCAGTTCAGATCGACGCAAGAAAGAGGGTAGGACATACGCCGATTAAAAGAGGACAACGATTACAGAAGCGAGACTGAGAAAGGATGCCTCGGCCATTAACTGTACAGGGTTTGAGTTCAGGGCACACGACAGATGAGTGGGGTGCGTACTGCCAAGCCGATGGTTTGACCATGTGTTAGGCATGAGATCGAAGGACTGGAGTTATTTGGAAGTGGCAAGGATTGCTGGTACTGCTGTGCGTTACAGAGGGTTCCGTGGACGTGGACATCATCGATTGCCGACATTCCTGTCGCGGTGGATGGGGTAGAAAGAGATGCTCGTGTAACTAGGTGGAGGGAGGCCAGGAGGGATGGCAGGCTGATGTCGGGAGTGGGGGAGAAAAATACTGAACATCGTACGTTATGAGACGTTCAAACAGAACAGCGCCGGTTCCGTCCATAAGGCGCAATAGCTGCGAAACAATTATCATAGCCCCCTCCATCAGTTGCAAGCGTCAATTGATTTGGACGGACAAGATACCTGACTGGCCAGATAGGCAATCCAAAATTTTCTCAGCCGAGCGAACAGAAGGTCACAATTGGGGCAATTCCGATAATCGGCCACTAGTTTGACAGTCATCAGCATTATGTCAAAATCGATTCCAGGTTTTCACTTGTTTTCGCTTGCACGACAGGCAGGAATGGATAAGCGCTTATGTCCAATAAACTGATGACTAAGTCAAGTCCGTTAATGAGACCGCAAATTTTAAATAAAAATACAGCGGTTTTCAAAATGGATGACCCCTGGACCTTGACCCAACGTTCGACCGGGACCCATCCTTCGACCACTTCAAATATCTTCACTAAAATGGGCCCAATTGAGCTCAAACTTTATATATATGCTCTAGTAGACATTCCTATTACAATAATGGTCTTTTTTCTGTACCAAGTCGCAAGGAAAACAAGATCGAAAAAAGGGCCTCTGTCACGCAGACCGATGGATGACGTGTCGGAGTTTTAACCAGCAAGCGCGTCACGTAATGCATCAACATCGCGAATACCGTGACGCCGAACTGAGTTTGAATTCGAGCCTTTTCTGGACTGTGACAGGGTGTGACTGGTCGAAGGATGGGTCCCGGTCGAACGTTGGGTCAAGGATAGTATCTATCTGTCTAGCCGTTATTGAGGAAATGTGCCAACAGCGTCAACTTCTCGAGACGAGTTGACTGGCTGTCGTGCTGAGTTTGAATTCGAGCCGTTTTTGGACTGACAGGGGTGTGACTGGTCGAAGGATGCCAGTGCCGCGACTGGGTCAGCGACAGTATGCGAAAATTAGTGTACCTACTGATGGCCTGTATGAGTTCGTGGGCATGATGATCAGCAAAATGGTTTACAAAGAGGGAATGAAAGCTACTAGTATCTTATGCGTCATGATGACTGAAATCATCAGGGACTCTCCGTTTCGCCGACCGTGACGGTTTCGGGTCTCATTAACTACAATAGACCTGAGGGCCCGGGAGAGTGAGGTAGTATTGGAGATACGCCAAGCTGTGGCCGAGTGAGAGCTATGCTAAGATACCGTACTTGCATAGAGACAAGAACAGTTCCGTTGACTACCCTGATTTCTTCTTTCCTCGCTCGCTCACTGGCAAGCCTGAGTTCAGCTCCGTCCTTCTTAAGATACGACATCACTTGGGCCGAGGATGGTTCGTTTCTAAATAAGCTGACAAGTGATTCTTATCAGATAGTGTGGTCCTATATCCAATCCGCGTCTCGTCAGGGATTTTAGGCCCTGTTCAACAACTCTCCTTTTTTGAACAATCAACTTTGATTGTCGTAGTAATTGTTCGGGTGGCTGTGCCTGGGCCCATGCATGACATGAATAAAATATACGATACTTCCATGGCCCATACAACTGACTGCAGGACCCTTCTGCAGAGCCTATGCAATCATGCCGCAGGTCTTCTAACCAACCATTGTCATTGCTGCTGCCCAGATATACTCCGACGGTGAGCAGGTCATAACTCGGCCACTCAAATAATTAATCAGAGCTGTCGAACAGGGCCTCAATCAGTTGTCCAATCATGATGTTGTCACGGTTTAGTCCGTCTCCTAAGCGGGCCGGACTCCGCATCATCATTCAAGTTTTTTTTTTTAGAGTCTGCATTTATAACGCGCAACATGTATGTAATTACAAAGACGCGCGCGGGGTGGCGATGCACCCCGGTTGATCGGAGGTGGCTATGGAATGGTATATACGCATGGTGATGTGGAATGGGTGATTGTGTGTGGGATGGAGTGATGGTGGCCGCTTTGGCCAGGGTGACTATCCGTAATCCTCTGGCGGTGGCTCTCGCCGCCTCGGGCGAAGGCACGCTTGCGTCTCTGCAAGGAATGCTCCCAGAGCGGCTCCTCCTTCCTTTGCGCCGAAGATGGTGGAGAGGGATAGGGATGTGGATATGGGATGGAGGAAGCGCCGCCTTGCGGCTGCGTACAAGGGGCAGGATGTGATGACGTGGTGCACCGTTTGAAGGGCTGCGCCACATTGACAGTGGTGGGGGTCGTTGGATTGGGGACGGTGTCGGGCGTTGTACTCGCCCGTGAAGGCGTGGCCCAAGTCGATTTACTATTCCACTAGTCACTTGTAAGTACATACAAGGAGGCCATAACCGAGACTGTAATTTGGAGATAAGGGCTAAGATAGGGAGATAATAGTGAGACACGTAAGGTATATGGGCCCGAGGTTTTTGAGCCATGACACCCAAGGATCCTGACACTTGCTTTGAGGACAAAGTACATTGACAGAGATATTCTAAGATGTCAGCACAAGCCAAGAATCAGCCAAGTCAGGGAGCTAAAGAGATAACAATTGATTTAACAGATCGTTCCACTACTACGTGCGAATTTAGACCAGCTATTATATACGATTTTAGTGACTCACCTGCCCACACAACCCTTGTCTCGTGTATTAAGGGTGTTAAGCCCAGGTCCATACACAAGCACGTTGAATTGCACATTTAGCTGCTTTAAGTCCGTAGCTCTGACACCCTATATTCCTGGTCTTCATGTTCCAACAAGTTGAGTCACGCGGCCTCAGTCAATAAGCGCATCACATCACGATGTCCTCCTCCTGGTCAGGACTCGGATGCTTTGTGGAACGGTGTCTGGTCCTTGTCATTCTTTGCATGGATGTCCGCGCGGCACTGGAGTAGCAATTGTACCAGCTCGAGATATCCCTTTTGCGACGCCAAATTCAAGGGAGTTTGGTTGCTATCGTCCTGGATGTTTGCATCCGCACCATGGTCAAGAAGGGCCCGAGTAACGTCCCTATGTCCTTCCTTCGACGCCCAATGTAATGCAGTCCGGTTATTCTTGTCCTGGGCATTCGCATCTGCGCCATGCTCTAGCAGTGCCTGAGCAACTTCAAGATGTCCTCCTTGGGACGCCCAATGTAATGGGGTCCATTTATCGTCGTCCCGGGAAGTTGGGTCTGCACCTTGTTCAAGAAGGATCCGAGTGATATCAGGACATCCACCTTCCAATGCCCAGTGTAATGGGGTCCGGTTGTCGTTGTCCCCAACATTCGGATCTGCACCTTTCTCGAGGAGGACCTGAACAACGTCAGGATGTCCTTCTTGTGACGCCCAATGCAATGGAGTGCATTTATCATTATCTTGCATATTCGCATCTGCGCCGTGCTCGAGAAGGAGCCGGGTAACTTCCAAATTTCCTTCCTTCGATGCCCAATGCAATGCCGTCCGGTTGTCCTTGTCCTGGGCATTTGCATCTGCTCCTTGCTCGAGAAGTGCCTGAGCAACTCCAAGGTGGTCCCTTTGCGATGCCCAATGTAGTGGAGTCCAATCATCATTGTCTCGAGCATTTGGATCTGCGCCCTTCTCGACAACCTCTAGATGTCTTTCTTGTTGCAAAGGCGTCTTGTTCCGCGCATTCGCATCCGCACTGTGTTTGAGCAAGACATGAATGACTGCCAGACATCTGAATTTCGACGCCCAATGCAATAGAGTGCCACCACAGCAACCTCGGCAATTCGCATCTGCGCCATGCTCCAGAAGGACCCGAGCAATTTCCAGATGTCCGAATTGCGATGCCAATTGCAGTGGGATCTGGTCGTTTTTGTTACGGGCATTCACATCTACGCCACGCTCAAGAAAGACTTGAACCACTTTTAGATGTCCATATCGCGACGCCAGATGGAATGGAGTCCAGTTATCGTTGTCGTTGGCATTCGCATCTGCGCCGCACTTGAGAAGGACCAGAGCAACTTCCAGATGTCCATATCGCGACGCCAAATGCAATGGAGTCCGGTTGGTCTCGTCACGGGAATTCGTATCTGCGCCGCGCTCGAGAAGGACCGAAGCAATTTCCAGATGTCCATATCGCGACGCCAAATGCAATGGCGTCTGGTTGGCCTCGTCACGGCCATTCGCGGCTGCACTACGCTCGAGAAGGGCCAGAGCAACTTCGGGACGTCCATATCGCGACGCCAAACACAATGGTGTCCAGCCCGCATTGCTCCGGAGATTCGCATCTGCGCCACGCTCAAGAAGGACCTGAGCTAATTCCAGATGTCCAAATTGCGCTGCATGATGCAACGGAGTTCGGTTTTCCTTGTCCCTGACATTCACATCGACGCCGTGGTCAAGAAGGATTTGGACAACTTCCAGATGTCCATTTCGCGACGCCAGATCCAATGGAGCGAAGCTGTACCAGCCACGAGCATTTGCATCTGCGCCACACTCAAGAAGGACCCGGGCAATTTCCGGATGTCCCTTTACCGACGCTCTAAGCAATGGTGTCCAGTTATCAATGTCCCGAGCATTCACATCTGCGCCGTGCTGAATTAAAATCCGTGTAACTTCGAGATGTTCCCGTTCCACCGCCACCAATAATGGAGTCCGTTTGTCGACGGCGTGTCGAGCATTTACGTCCTGCGAGCGTTCGACGAGGAGGAACTCCACTATGTTACCTATGCCTTCTCGTGCGGCGTAATGTAACGGTGTTCCTCTTGGTTGTAACGGTTTTTTTGAGCGACCACGCCAGGGTTCCGCTAAATCATATATCCAAGTCCAGACTTTGAAATGGTGTTCGTTCGGGTTAAAGAGAAGTTTCATGCCGTCTTGTGTGTCAAGTGGGGCGAACTTCGCATGGTGCACAAAATGCTCTGCGGCATACTGAGCAAGAGGAGAGTTCACGAGGCTATCCTCGCTGACGGTTTCATCCAGATGTACCAGAGCGCTAAGACAGGCTTGCGCGACGATGGTATGAGCAGGTGTAATAAGGACGTGGTAGCGAGAGATAGCCGGTCTTCCCATGGCGAGGCGGCTCGACGTTAAGAATTCCTTAACGGAAAAATGAGAGAATTGGACAACCCGGGAATGACCTACGCCGACGACGGAGATCAAACTTGAGCACGTAGAAAGCACAGCCTGTTCTGGGTTCGGCAGGCGCCAACCCTCGCACAGCTTGGGAACTGGCTTTTCCTCGAAATCGAACGCGAGAAACTCTGCAAGTTCCTCGACACGAAGAGGACGGGAAGCCACTGTAATGGCTTGGAAGAGATTGTGTGCGTATTTCCAATATGTCTCATGGATATCTTGTAGGGTACGCTCATAGGTTCCATCAAGGGTCTCCGGTAATTCACCCAGAGCATGCTTGATGCGCCCTGGGAAGCAGTGCCGGAGGTAGTCGAGCTGACAAGAGACCCATCGGAACCTGTGTCACAAGTGTGAGCAAGCTTCGCGAAGCTCGTGGTATCATTGCCCTTACATCCCGTTAGCTTTTAGCGAGAGCATTCGGACGACTACGTCCTTGTCCTCTGCTCTCCATCTTCGCATCTTTGGATCGTTATCAACGACTGATGTGATATAGTCAATGATGTCTGGTTTTGTCCTGCCTCATTGTGAAGAGAAAGGGAACGAGACGCCAAAGGACTAAGGACAGCTTCGATGTCGGCCTCGGGACGGCTGGTAACACAGATGTGTAGATTTGGGAGATGTAAAGCAACAAGCTCCTCCAGAAGTGCTACGACCTTTTCACGCGGGGACGGCCTTCCGGAGATGTTTGGGCATTCGTCTAGCCCATCTATGATAATGTAGATCGGGTGTTGTCCAGTACGTTTGAACATGTCCTTTAGACATTGGGTAAGTTCGTAGTCACTAGGATGTCGTGAGCCACCGTCATGTGCCGAATAGAAGTTTGACAGAATGCCGCAGTAGTAATCAGATTGGTCACTAAGTTGAACAAGAAGAGAGGACAGTAAGTCCCGGCGGTCCTTCTTTTTCCCGTGTCTGAAGTCACAATAAAAAAATGCAAGCGAGGCTGATCCAGACTTGCGCATATTATCGCATTGTTAATAATTGTGGAACTTTCTCAATGCATGAGTTTCCACAACCAAAAATATTGGAAATGTTAACGTACCACAGTATGCTCTTCCCTGGCCGGCTATGCAATCGAGGATATCAGTGTCAGTGTCGGTGTGTAACGGTTGGCGACAGACGTTTCCCATGAATCCATAAAAGTGAACCGGACGATTTCCATTCTGAAAAAGTATCGCCTTGAATGAACCATGTCGCGGTGCTCTTATGGTCAACTTCGCGTGCGATGTTGTGATTTTCCCATGGATCGGGAGGGGAGAGCCATGTTCGAATCTTTTCCCGGGACTCCCCACCTGTGAAGTAGTCTCAGTACTCCTAGTCATCGATCGCGGGATTAGGGGATGACCGACGTTTTGTCCCTTGCACTGTCTCTAGAACCCGGTTAGACATCGGGGACAGACGTTCAGCAAGATTGACGGAGCGAATAGCATTTACTACTCACCGTCCAGACCGTAGATGACCTTGAGGGTCTGCGCAGAGGTCGCTCGACCCTCGTCCTGAGTGAGTCTATCCATTCTCTGTAGCACCGCCTCAATCTCACACTCTCCTAAAAGCTTCCTGCCGAGTTTCCCTGCGTTGCGTTGAGTCAAGCCATGCATAGGCCAGGACGGACTCACTCAGCCGTCCCTGCTTGACCTCCTTGGTCGCCAGAGCAAGGGCAGACAGCAGTTCAGTTAATATCTTTACGACTATCTCTGTGATGGCCGTTGTAGGAGGGATTTTGGTATAAATTTCGAGGCGTTTCAGGAAGTTTCCGATGGACTCGAACAAGCACAGGAGCGCATCGTAGCTCGCACTAACGTCCTTGACAGCCTGAGCAACTTAGAATGCAAAAGAACACGCGCCTAGGACTAAGGGAGACACATACGGAGAGGAGGATACCAATGGCAGCAAACATTATGTTCGGATGCGGGAATGACTATAAAATAAGTGTTTGATATCAGGGATATAGAGCCCATCAGCGCCTTTTGACGTACTATCGAACTGATACCCTGTCCAATCTCGCCGGTGAAAATCACATGGAGGACGTGGACGACAGGCTTGATGGATTTCATCAGCTTGCCATGACGGTCGTGTCCCCGAAATTCACGGAAAGCCCGTGCCTGCTCCCCGAGAATGGCAATGACAGACTCGACAGAGTCGCATGTCTGAAGTTGGAGGGCGAGTTGATGGTCAATGAGGCCTGTGCCGGTCTGCCTTTCGTATTCCTTGCAGGCAGCTTGAAGAAGTTGTTCAAAAACAGAAGATTCAGGAGGTGTATTCATATCACGAGTTGAAATATGTCGGCAGAGAAGGAGTTTGAGATGAATGCCAGACGGCAAGATAAGAGTCGAAGCAAGTGCACTGCCTCGTATACAGTATCGGTATCGGTAGTCGCCCAAATCCAATTCATTCAATTTCATTGCGCAGGTGACTTTTTTCCCATGACCACTAGTAGGACCGAGGACCGACCCGTGCTGCCCGTGCAGTATTTGTCGTGGCCCTCGTGGGCGGCGGATTGAACTGCTGAATTTATCCAGGCGGCGAGTTTAGTTAAAGCTGTGATGAATATGATAGCGATAGCTACTTCAAGTTCTACTTTATTTCTCTCTTGACAAAGGCCTGTAACTGCCAGTGAAAGACTCCACCACCCTCTAATCAATTATCTCGATAACTAGTCCAAAAATGGTAATAGACGCCCAGAAATTCTTACTCCCTCATGCGGCGCGCATCGGACCGATGTCCACAACTTATACTTTTCTGCGTGTCTTTTCCTTTACTGAGTAATATGCACTAGAAACATGTGACATCGCGGTAAAAGCTTAATGTACCACGCGTGATACTGTTGAGAACATCACTCTGCATAAGGAATTCTCCCGTCCGTCATTTACTCCCTGCCGATCGTATCCCGTGGCTAGCTAAGGATGACCATCAACGCCCACACCCGAGCCTATATGATTCCGAGGTTACAGCTGGCCAACGCCATCCGCCATCTCCCGCGCCGCGAATCGCTCTTGCCAGCGCACATTTAAAAAAAGGCTCTGATTAACGCAGGCCGGAGGCTCTTCCGTTATATAGCCCACAAAGCCGAGACACCCCAAGTTACTCCTCCACTCCTCTCTCCCTCCCGCACCTTGTTCCTGCGCGTTCCACCACTTTCCTTACTCTGAATGCGTTAGTGTTCGCCCCTTATTTTCACACGATTTTATGGGCTTATCAAACCACTGTAGGTCTTATTATTCGTGACGACCCCGCAGCTGTGGGCGAGTACATTGGTAACTACATCGCAAAACGGTGCGTAGGAAGCGTCGGGGTTCGCGAGCCGTCGGCCGCCAAACAGACCTCCCACCAATTTGCAAATCATCTTTTTCTGAAACTTCGGAGCAGGATCAACGACTTCCGGCCAACCCCGGAGAAGCCGTTCGTACTCGGTCTTCCGACGGGCTCATCGCCGATTCCGACCTACAAACACCTCATCCGCCTCGTCAAGGACGGGAAACTTTCGTACGTGTGTTGTTCCTTCGAGCATTGGTGCTATGCGTAAGGACCTTATGAGGTGGATGTGCGCAGATTTAGGAATGTGATGACGTTCAACATGGACGAGTATGTGGGGCTGCCACGCGAGCACCCCGAGTCTTATCATACATTCATGTTCCGCGAGTTCTTCTCGCACGGTGCGCACGCCCACGTTACCCCTACGTATCGTTCGTGGGGGGATGGCCTGGGGAGGCTGACCGCATCCCATGACCCGCATAGTCGACATCGACCCCAAAAACGTGAACATCCTCGACGGGAACGCGCCGGACCTCGTCGCCGAATGCAACCAGTACGAGGAAAGATCCGGGCCGTGGGTGGCATCGAGCTCTTCCTCGGGGGCATCGGCGAGGACGGACACATCGCGTTCAACGAGCCCGGGTCCTCGCTCTCGTCGCGTACGCGCATCAAGACCCTCGCGTACGACACGATCCTCGCAAACGCGCGCTTCTTCGGGAACGACATTGCCGCCGTGCCACGCATGGCGCTTACCGTAGGCGTAAAGACCGTCCTGGACTCGCGCGAGGTCGTCGTGGTCGTTACTGGCCAGCGCAAGGCCCTCGCGCTGAGTATGGCGATCGAGCATGGGGTGAATCATTTGTGGACACTGTCAGCACTGCAGATGCACCCATGGGCACTAATTGTCGTGGACGAGGATGCGACGGCTGGTACGTGGACGGACCTGTGCACAGGCTAGGCATATTAATGATTATGTTGCAGAGCTGCATGTGAAAACCGTCAAATACTTCAAATCAATCGAGCGCGTCCAGGACGAGGTCGAAGCTGCCCAGGCGAAATTTGAAAATAAAGAGGGGGACGAGCAGGTTGAAAGCACGGGTTGAGCCCACAGCATCGGCAATCTTAATTTCCCCCTTTGCTACGGGCAGAAAATGCTGTGTAATGGCGAAATTCATGGTGGGCAGCAGTACATAGGTTGAATGTAATGATCCCGATTTTTTGTTGTTTCAATCCTCGGGGACTATCCGGTGGGTGCTCCTGCCGCATGTATCGCGCGCGTTGCACATTAACAACGTGTGTTGGTCGACATAGAAACAACGCCGTTGTCGTATATCAGGAAACCCGTCGGACCGAGGGGTGGGGAGGGCCACGCCTAGAATTGCGGGGTTACATACCACCGTCATTCATGATGTTGAGGCGTTGAGGCCTCGAAACGAAAGGAGAACGTTGTAGCGCATAAAGGGGCTGATAGTGGTTGGGATTGGAGGATCGATTGAAAGGCGACGTGGGTGCCAGTGGGACCCCGGGCGAAGGGCAGCACAGGTGGTTTCTCATGTTTCATTTCATTTCAGAGTTGGGGTGTGCGCGCCTATTTGGTCAAATGAATTACGTACATGGCCTGACGGGCACAATCGTCTTCTCTTCGGGATGCGATTGTGCTGTCTTGTCCTTTAACCGAGGATATGCGCTGAAAAGAGCTCTGCCAATGGGCCAGCCAATTCAGTCAGGTTGATTTTCTATTGTTCAGTCTATTTTGGTATTTTTTTTTTTGCTAATATAGTCTGAGTTTTTAGTCTGAGTACGAGTTAACCGAAATTTGATAATTCAATGGCAGCCCATGCCCAAACCTCCAAGAAAAGAAACACTTGGCAAGCGAACAAGCTGCGGTGGACCTCTAGTGGGCGCGATCCTGTTCCTCTAGGACCTCCTGGATGTGTTGTACTGACTGCTGGGGGCCTCCTTCCATCCACGACCCAGGCTGTGACGGGCTTATCTTGTAACGTGCCCGCCATCGCTGGCTTGCCGGGGATCAGTGCCAGGTGATCAGCACCCGATCGGTGCCAACCCGCATGGACAGGTGCCTCTATGCGTGTTCGTCTGACACCTCAGCGGTGATCCAATTCTAAAAATAATGTATGGTGAAATGTCACCGCCGCCCCGGTGGAGCTGCACGCTTGCATAACAGGCGCACCGCAACCTGACTTCTTCATGGAGGATCGCGGGGTGCCAGCAACTATCCGGTCGTCCATTGTCCAGTTGTCCAATCACGTTCATGAACCCGGCCGCGATTCGCAGTTATACGATGGCACCTGTATTCTTACTTGTACGATGTCAAACCTCCGAAGCCCGAGCAAGGTTCGGTTGGCTTTTTTTTTTTTTGGAAATACGGATCTAACTGTGTACAGTACATGGACTACGGATGGTCCTCAGTTTATGTAAATTGGCTTTGCTCGGTCTCAAAAGGGGCACCTCGCTGGGTCCATAAGGTCGGTATGTGAAGATGGTGTACTCATGAACGCTCTGGTTTCGTGCTGTTCTCTCATCGGATCCTGGCTGCCCAGCGCAGAGGTAGATCGAGGTGTTGGAAAGCGTGTTGGGCGTGTCCAACGGGTCAGGCGCCAGAATGTAAATCGTGTGTGGCATCCCGCCAGATCCCGCGCATCCCATATTCGCTAGCCGTAAGATCATGATGATGATGAAATAGGTGCACGAAGGCTCCGCACTTTCACTCCGCTCTCACCGTTCCTGTGACTGGCACCATAGAGCACCTTCTCCTAATGTCCAACGACTTTCCTGTGATTCGGTGATGTCGATTTCACTACAAAAGTGGCCCTCGTGTGCTAGTGTCGGGGCAAGCCAACAACCCCCCACAGGCAGTCCTTCAGTCCTCGCTCGATATCTCTCACAGTTCAGCCCTCATTTCTATCTGCATACTGTAGTTCTCCACATCGTATCATGTCGTCTTCGTTGAGTTCTTCGACGTTGTCATTAGTATCGTCGGCTATTGCTAGCCCGGTCATGAGAACCCAGTCTGCGGAGAAGTTCGCGTGGGAGACAGCCCTTTACCTCGTGGTTACTGCTGGTATAACCTATTCGCACTCCGCGTAATGCTGCAACCTCCTTATCTTCATCCCCTCTACCAACAGCCGTCGTTGCCATCATCGCAGGCACCATTGTCTTCGTCGGACGCGCCGACTGGACTATATCCCCCTGTAAACGTGTAAAAATGGCATCGAAAGGACCCGATTCAGCGCCCTATCATCTGCCCTCGGGTACGTGATTTATGTCATCGAGCGGCCCGTACCATCATGGTGACTCTTGTCCCCCGCAGCAGCATCCATACTCGTCCGCGGAATGTTTCACTATTTCTTCACGACGCTCTGGCCCACCTTCCGACACCTCAGACAGGCCACTACCTCCTCGCTGCGTAGCGCTGTGCGACAGCCCCAGCCCGTGCTCCCACTTTTCAGGACCCCAGGGTTTCGGGAGCAGCCCCTGTTGACTGCCCCGCGCCCTGCGGTGCCTCGTGACAGCAGCTCGTTTCGCGTCCCGTCGAATCCGTTGTCTGGTCCGTCTGGTCTGCCTTCCTCGCCCTCGCCCTCCCTGCCCTCCTTCCCCAGCTCTACACCGTAGTGTGCGAGCGCAAGCATCTATTTATAACTCATTGGTTACGAATGCCCCACGTCTATGTAACGCCACTTATCATATCACATCATCACCGCGCTCTGCGTTCACCAGGGCAGCCACGAAAACTCACGTAGCGGGTTGGGCCACAGCATCTTTGCCTTGGATTTTCCACATGTATGACAGTTTCTAGTACTCTACTTCCCAGTTACAGTTCGAGTTAGTTAAAAAATGAACATCTTGCACCTTTTAGGACCCCTTTTTTTTTCGTTATTGTGGCTTGATGCGCCTGGGGGTGCCCAATGCCTATGTAGTACATACCTTGCAGCGCCTCATAGGCCTTACTATCGGAAAACGAAGATCACGCTCCAACACTTGTCGTCAGCTCCGCTTGAACAGAGATTGCGTCCCCTATCATCCATCCAACCAAATGACTGGAATCTTGTTGCTGAGCCCAATGTATATCCTTCAAGGCAGGTGGGCCGCCTGGCATCAGCAAAGCATCAAAGTGTCCTTGGATCTTGCAGCCGAGCCCTACAGCTCTGTATGTATCCTTAGAGTCGTTTATATTGTGGGCACGTTACAATGTATCCAATGCATTCCTAAAAATCTGGCCAATCAGATTTTGCCGTTTACAGGCTTATGACCAGACCATGCCTTCGGCATGGGTCGCTCGCCTTCGCTTACTCCCCATACCTACGGCATGGGACATCAGCTTATTACATGGTTTATCATTCCCTTGGGGTCATCTACATAGGGCATAGGGCCAAAGAAAGTAACGGCGTAAAAGTCATCCAAGGATGGTAAACTATTTTGACGTTTTGCCGATGCCCCGGCGCACGCCCGGGCCCCAGGTGACCGTAAGCCCCTTGAGAGGCCATTGCTGTAGCTCGGATTACCTTTCAGGCTACCGACGCCGCCGACTACAGTATATACTTACGTCACATCACAGAACGGCTGTCTCTTGTGGTCGTCATTAGGTATTAGGCCAGCAAGGGCACCAACGACCTCTTGGTTTAGCGGTATCCCAAGGCAACTACAGTATATCAATCGAAGCGCACCGAAATTTTTTTCCTTCTGGATGCATCATATGAACTACCGCCTTGTCGAAGGGTGATCCAGGGCCTAGGAGACAGCTGGTATTCGTACTGCCAGTGGCACTACTATTCATGCACGTGTTTTGGATGATGGGACCTACTATCAGCAAAGGGACATTGTAAGGCACCTACAGGTCTACCACTCGGAAAACGCCTTATCGTCCTTGTGCTGCACTTGTTGTATAAGCTGCAGACTGGCCCTTCGCCACGACAGTGATCTGGCAGCTTCCAGTCGGGGTTACTGTATTGCCGAAAAAGTCCCCCCGTGGTCGGGGACTTGGCCAGCACAGCACAACCAGGGAACAAAAAGTGACTCGGTAGCCAGTGAAAAATCCAACAATTTTCGGTCGGAACACCCGGGTCTCGACTCTCGAGCCTTTGTCAGAGTATGAAGACAGCACCGGTCACACCACTGGCATGTCATGGTCCTGCTGTATTGGTTATCCTAGATCCAACAGCACTCAATTCTTCGGGTCCTAGACCCACTTGTTCCGTGCGGAGTCGCGCCCAAGCTGACCGGCATTTAATGACTAGTCAGGGACCCTTCCTATTAGGCATGGGCACATTCCTACAATTCACTTACCGCCGCAAACGGGGTCAGATCCTTCACCCTCTCCCACATTCGCCCCACCAACTTGGGCCATCTCGTCGCGGTTATTCTAGTTGTTTTTCGCCTAAGCACCAAGCATATACAGCCAACAGCGACTTACTCTGACTTCCTCTGTACGTTTTATGTCCTCGAAAGTTAAGCCCAACCCTAGCAATGTTGAGAACAGCCGAGTAGAGGAAGGAAATGCCTTTCGAGAGGAGGCTCGGGTACTCCCGGTCCGCCACGCCAGTTCCTCTTGTCATTATCAGTAACGGACACGTGGCAATGCTTGCAATTCTTTCGATGCGTTTCAGACGCACCCCTGCGCATTGGGATGGCTTGATGACAGAGCTCTCCGGGCTGCGTGGCAGTGCAGGATGCTCTTTCCAAGGTCGGATGGGCAAAGAGTCATATGTAGACGCTGACCCCTTAATCCAAGAATTTCTGCTTATCTTCTCGTAAACCACGACTCGTTTAGTGATATCGAGTTCGGTGATGGCATATGCGACGAAATTACGAAGGTGATCCGTTGCGATTCCCCAACTGCTACAAATCACCCCAGATCGCCAGTGAAACTGGGACATCGACCCAGTATCGATCGTGAAAGAGGTCAGCAAAACTCTTCGAAGAGGATGAAAAACTGTGACGAGTGTAATGCGGTAGGCTCCTTTGACGCATGAGTCAGTGCATGACCGGCAGAGTTGGACGTTGAAGAGGAAGCACTGGGTTCGCATTTGGCCGCTGACATCAGTGGTCGTCGTGCTGATTGATTAGTGACAACTACATACCAGTTCATCGTTGACCGGTAACGAATATACTATTTGCCGGGGCCAAACGATCGGGTTTTCAGCGCATTGCAGGTGAAGAGGTGTTCATGGCGGACGACAAGAGCAAGAGCATCTTCAGGGTAGCTAAGAGAACGGAGTCGGAGGTTATCCACATGCATCTTGAGGAGATACTGAAAACCAGCGCCTATGGGGGGTCTTGTAGTACGCCCCTGCGGTCCTTCCCCCAGAAGGCACGGTACAACTGTCCGGTGCCCTCACACCAAGAGCCAACTGGATTTGGCTGAAGGGAGGGAAAGCCATGGCCAAGTGAGGGACAGTCTGATAGAGAACAGAGCTTACCATTGGGTGACCTGACGTAAACATAGAGGCGATTTTAGGTGGACTTGGCCATACTCACGTAGTGGTTCGTCCGTCTTGTTGGTGGTGTCGAAGGGGTAGGATATGGTACAGGCCCGCAAAGAACGACTCGGAGTCGTGGAGAATCGACACCACGAGGCGTCCCTCCTCTCCTCTGGCGAAGGATAGTAGCCCCTGGGCGCAGACGTGTGCGGTAGGAAAAATCATGGTCGTTGCCATCTATATAACACCAGAGTTCATTACTGGGTTGTCATGTTGGTTTTCCATGGGAAAGTAGGTTTGACACTAAGTTAGGTTCAACTCAAGTTGACCTTCGACTCGGAGTGGACTTGAGAAGCCCACGCCACCGGGTGATTGGTTTCCGTAATAGCTTATTGTAACATAAAAATCAAAAAAGCTACAGAAGAATGTGCCTAGCTCGAAGCCACAGGCCCGGGGACGCCACTGATAGACCAACTCAAAACTTCCCCATGGGGAAAAATATCAAACAGGAACCCCTGAGAGTGGGGGCGCCCGGAGGGACAACGACGACTACAATGATGCAACAATGATGAAAGGGCAAACTCAATCTGCGTCGACTTCGCACAGTCCGTCGTCGTCACTATATGGATCAGTATCAGTATCAACCCACGTGTCAGCAGCGCCGGCGGTGCCTCCTCCATCCGCCTCTCCCCTCCGATTCCGTACCACAGCAGCCGTCCTACTACCGGAGAACCCTCGACCACCGTTCGCAGCGTCGCTCCCAAAGGCCTGTGCCGCGGTCACGGGGGCAGCGCTCCTGATCTTGCTCAGTGGCGTGGTGGTGGCCACAGTAGTAACAGCAGCAGCGGTAAACACGTCTTCCTCCTCTTCCGTGCCGCGGGGGTGGTGAAGATGATGATGATGGTGGTGGTGATGGTGTGCCCGGCGCACCTCATGCAAGTGCGCGCTGCGCGCCCAGCGCCTCGCAGAGCGCGGCACAGGACCGATGAATGGCGTGCCGTGATGCGAGCTAGAGCGCTGCACGGGGAAGACGGGGGTTGGCGATGCGGCCCCGTGACGCGCGTGTGTGCCCCGCGAGCGCGATCCACGATGATGCTGGTGCTGTTGTTGTTGTGCGTGCGGGTGTACCGGCGTGAGGTAAAGCGGCGGACGCTTGTGCCGGAACGTCGGCGTCGTGGTCGTGGCTGGGCCTGGGACAGGTGTTGGTACCGGGGAGTGCGAGGTCGGGACGAGGGGTGCTGTAGCCGGCACAGGCGCCCGCGCGCGGGCACGAGGCTCAAGCGCCGTGGGGGTGTTCGAGCCGTTCGAGATGGTGGGCGGTCCGCTGCTTGCGCGGCGCAGCCGGGAGGGGACCCAGTCGCCGCTGAGCCTCAGGCTGCGTCGGCCCCACTCGCGCATAGAGTCTGCGTTGCTGTTGACGCGCGGTATATGAAACTCGCCAGGCGAGCCCCGCGTGACGCTGAGGAAAACGAGAACTGCAAGTAGAAGGCACAGCTGTGCTATGCCCAGACGTTTCTCCAGGACGATCTGCCGGGCGGTCAGCTTGTGGGTACACCGATTAAATTAAGGAATAATCAGACCTCCTCGGCGAGATAGTTGACCTGCGAGATGAGAGCACGCTGTTCAATGTCCATTTCCTGGCGGTGCCTCTCGAAATCGCTGACAGAACGTTGATACAGCTGGGCCTGCGCGCGGCCTATACCCTCGAGGCGACCGACATCTTCACTCAAACGCCGGAGCATCTCTCGCATGGCGCTTGTCTGCTCTTCGACGTAGCGTGCGTAGAGGGTCGTATTTGCCTCAAGCGCGCTAAGGCGGTTCATGATTGTGCGGTAGATAGACTCACCAGTATGTACGGAAGCGGGCAATGGAGAAAGTGGGAGACTGACCACGGGAGGTGGAGTGGATGCCTGTATGACAGAAGGAGAAGAGTTGGTGGAGACAACTAAGGGAGAAGACGAGCGGGATGCAGACACGGTGGCCCCTGAGACATTCACCGGCCGGGATGGTGTTGATACAGATGACGATGCGGAAGAAGACTCGTTGCTTGAAAACATATGAGATCGTGACGTAGAATAATCAATGTCTTGGACCGGATCTGAGGGCGGCGGAGACGCAGGCGAAGAGATTGCAATAATTGGAGAATCAGAACTCGTTGGCAAAACCTGGGCACTTTTCGAGGGTTCCGACCGGGCGATGTCCGTGCTATGTCGGAAGGACCCTTCCACGCTTTCGGGCAATCGTGACGATTCTTGAAGGTCTATCTCCAACTCGTCCGAAGGCGTGGCAGGGGCTGGACTGTCTTGGGAAGTGGCTAGGTCTTGTTTGGCAAGCCGAGGGGTGTTCCCGGTGAGCTGCTCAGGTTCGGAGAGAATGTCTGCGTGGATGACTATCGGGTGGGCGTTCTGGTCCTGCCGTGCCCGTGCCCTACTTTCTTCTTCCCAGGTATCCCACTTCCATTGTTCGAGATGCGTGAGGCCGTAAACGCGAAGGAGGGAAATGGGGCAGTAGTACTCGTTTGCGTAATGAGAGTGAAAGTCGATGCGAATGTACCGATAGAAGTCGCGAATAGAGGTTGGCGGATGGAACGACTACGGAAAGAAGAAGTTCCAGCAACGGCGCCCAAGGGACGTAGCGATGACGAGCTCACCTGCACCCCACGCACGTTCTTCCCGACGTACGTCCCCACGACGGTCCAGCCCTCGGCATCGGTAGCAACGTACGTCTTGGCGACGCTCACGGTAAACTCCTTGAACACGCCGCTGAAAAACTCAAAGTTGGCGAGCTGGACCGTGTCGATGCGTATGTCCTCGCACAGCTCGACGACGACGAACTGCGGCTCGGCCGCGCACGGCGACAGCATGTACCGGTCCCGCTTCGACGACAGGATGCTCGATGCCGACTTGGCCTCGCCGTGCGCCGTGTGCACGCGCGCAGAGCAGTCCAACGACGCATAGTTGAACCGGTCCGTCAGTGGCACGCGGAAGTGCGGCGAGGCAGGCGTCGTCGGCGTGGCTAGTGCCGCCGCCGCGGCTGCACTCTGCCCCGACGGCGAGGGGTCTGTGGTGTCCGATACGTGAGCATCCGCGGCGGCAGCGGAGACGTGGTGGTCCTCTGCGGAGCTTTCGGCTGGAATGCGAATCGGCGCGCTGGAGTTGGGCCCGGGAGGGACATCGCTCTTGTGTCCGCTGCTGCCGCTTCTCTCGCTGAAACGCTTGGCTTTCCAGTCTTCAAAGGACAGGAAGAGGTCGTCGTCTACCGGCTCGAGTGGTGTCAGAGGCTTGAGACAGCAGATGGGCTCCTCTGACGGTTTTGGGGCAAGAGCGGCAATGGCACGGAAGGGGTCATATGGGGTCGTGGGTGATCGGTTGCCAGAAAGTACGGGCGAGGCGAAGAGTAGACAAAGCAGCCAAGTCGGGGGCCATGACAAACGACTAATGAACATTGCTTGAAAGACGGCTCTGGCTCAATGACAGCCCAAGCTGGGGCACGTCTCAGGCACAGCGAGACTCACCAACTTGAAAGGAGACAATTCCAATACACGTTGCACAGCCGTACTTTATTACTTTATTTTGCCACGTCAGACCCACAAAACTTTCTCCAAAAATATAACACATTGCAAACGCAAACAACAAATATATTAGAGACGGACACCCATGTTCGTGAAACATCTGAACAAAATCTGGTCACGTTGACTGCTTTGACTCAGACGCAAGGGATGTAATTGGTAAAGACAAAACGATGTGCTTTTGCAGACAACTTTCTGTACCACCTACAACATCGCCGCCCAAGTTTCCTTGGGACAGTTATGGGCACTTGGAGACAAGATTAGACACAAGATGTGATAAGAAAAGGTAGCGGCCCTACAGTTGCTCCACTTGCTGCTGTGTTCATAATAAGAGCGACAATGAGACCTGAGGGTACAAAGGTATAAGGACAGTCAAAGTACAGTATTTGCCTGACATACCATATAAACCCAAGACCTCGGCAAAAATGAGGATGAGGATCTTGTTTTACGTCAATATAGGGGTCAAACTGAAGGATAGTCCACACACCATTCCAACGAATAGCCTCGGTTGCTGCGCAGTTCCTCGAACACCAGCGTCACCTACGATACCGATAGCAAAGCCAGCAGCAAGACCGGAAAGGCCGACGGAAAGACCTGCGCCAAGCTGGACGAAGCCGGTGTACAGAGGCATGCGCGGGGAGACTGGTACTCAAATTTAGTGTGGATTGACATGCTACCACTGAATACGTACGATTTCCAGAAATGAGAACCGAGACAACGAGGCCGTAGATCTTCATATAGCACAATTAAGTCGTATTTTCAGTGCCAGGAATAACGTGTCGCAACTCACGGCGATGATACCGGCCATAATGACAGGAACAACGTTCTTCATCATGAGATCCGGTCGTAGTACAGCCATAGCTGATATGCCAACACCAGATTTTGCGGTCCCGTAACTGCAGGGCAAACACATAAGCCGCATGTCCTCCATACAAATGCGGAACTAGTGCGATCGCGAGCCGAGACGCGCGAGGATAACGATGAGATGACTTGCCTCGCCCCAATACCTGAGATGGCGAGTTAAAGAGGTGGCCAGATGGATGAGAGCAAGAAAGAGACATACATGTAAATACGATGGCGCTGGTACAACCCTGCAGTCGAGAGACGAGGTATATCAAACTAGCTCTTGTCAGACGACACTTGTAGAGCTCACCATGGCACCGAAGAAAGGAGCATAAACAGGGCAGAGGTCTGACATTGTAGCGAGGGTTGTGGCGAGTTTCTGCAGGTATCTGATACAGGTAGAAGTAAGTGCAAAGTCGACTGCGAACTGCGCGACAGACAAAACAGGACTTTGACCGTTTCGTTTTCCAGCATCGGCAATTCCCTTGTCGGACTTTCTAATCTGTGGCTGAGATCACGTGGGGTCGAGGTCGCTTTTCATATGCCCGGGCCGTTGATCGTGTATACCTTTTCACGGAGAACTGAACATCATCTCCGGTGGGAGCGTCCCGTTACAAAATTTGGCCTATTCGAATGCCTCCTTAAGCACGGCCTTCCACAGCACGTACTGATTTGATGTGAATAATACCTCCATACTATGGCCTGACTGCAGGCCCAGGCAGTGAAGGGTGGAGGATCTCTCGTCACAGGTCACCCACATAGAACCAGTGCATCCGATCAGAGGAGTCTTAGCCTTCAGGTTTTCATTACTTTCCTGACGCCTAGCGAGACCCCGCTGAGATACGCTGTACGTCATTACCTCCGAGCGAGTCAGAGCAGCGAGCATCGAACTAAGTTGTGGGGCACGCATGCGACGGTTGCATGGATGATTCAGAAGTAGATGATAACTTCGAGAGCCGTCAGGCTGTGAAATCCTGAGGGTGCACAAATTTGCAAACCCTGCTTCTGCGGTATCCCCTTTTCCATATGCAAGGGCGAACCAGTGCCCTAGGGCACAGTACACTTGCCATATAACACAGATACTGTATTGGGCTTCGCTCGAGTTGGAGTTGTTTTGTCAATCTGTCCAACTGGGCGTCCCAGGGTCTCAATCATTTAACCATAAGAACCAAGGAGTGAAATATGCCGGCATCTCTCTCCTCTTCACCATGGCATTTAATCCTCCTCCCCTTCTCATCATGAAGCATCGCGGTAGGAGTGTCGCCGTGTCTCGCAGCGACTGCTACCTTTATGAAGTGAGTCATGGTGGTCCCTCGCCCTGTCCAATGTGACACTCTACTGACTCCTGATTTTGTCTCTGCACGCGATTGTGCCGATCATATATTAGAATGTCCTTGGCGTCGCACGACAGACCTTTCAATCCTTGAAGGACGTGTCTCCCGACAATGAACTCGTCTTGCTGGCGGAAATCCCCGGTTATTCCGAAGCTGGCGCTGTTGAGATCACGAAAGATATCTGGCCTGTTGTCAACGAGATAGTGAAGTCTGTGACGGTTGCCGTCGAATCTGGTATGTTCCTGTTCTGTCCTCAGGGCTCAACGATAGACCCGGTTCTGCTTTTCAGAGATCCAAGCCTTGGCAGACCGCACCTCCCTTGTCTCGCCTGATGGTAAGGAACAACAGGCCGCCACTAAAGGGTCGCCCCCTTCCAGACCAGGAGCCTCAGCGCATGGCGGTCAGACCATTACAGTCACATTCCCAGGGTACCTCAGACCGACTCCCGCACCCGTTACAATCAGCGACCCAGGGCTGTTGACGAAGAAAATCGTCGAACTCTATGAAACTATAGATGCCAAGACAGGGTATTCATCTTCTAACAGCAGGCTCACCTTCGGGGGGCAGATGATGGAGATTGGCCAGACCTTGGCTAATTATAACGTTTCTTCGGGGGATGCGATCATGGTCATGCCAGTGACAAGGCCTCGGAAACCTGTCATCTATCTCTACCCGCCTTCCAGTCTTTCCCATGTCACCGTACAGCTATCCCTTACACCGTCCTGGTGCTTCTCAGCCGTATACCCTCCACCGCAGCCCGTCATACCGCACGACGAACGTCAATCTGCCCAATCCCTCACATGGACCGTCGCAGCAGAGCCTGATGGCACTCTCGTCGACAGGACAACCGGCACTGAAGTGTCCTACCTTTACTGGGAGGCAATGTGAGCTCGGTTTGCTCTAGGCTTGGTCGTCTGGTTGAGATTGAACTTTCCTTCTCCCCTTCCCCAGCGCGAAGTCTCACCTCGTAACGCCTGACGCCTCTCGGGCCTCCACCCCTGTGGGAGACGCGGAGACGTTCGACCCTTCTCGTCCGTCTGTAAGCCCGGGCGACTCGATCCTGCTCCCGATAAGCAAAGTCCCGGGTTACCTAGATGCGGCCCTGAAGGCGCTCACACTGCACACCGAGGCCCGCACCTCTTTCATAACGTGCGTATCCAGTCTCGTGTAGAAAACCAGAACGATTTTTAAACGACGGCGCTCGGGACACTCCCTCAGATATTGGCTGCCAGATTTGCTGAAGCACGAGTACGTCGCGCTGCGCTTCCTCGCGCAGGAGTCGTACGAGCAGGCCGCGCCGATGCGTGTCTCGCCCACGCCCGACGTCGTCACCCGCGTGTTCATGCTCTTCCGTGGTGTAGCCGCCGCCGACGTGGAACTGTGGCAGTCAGCGAGCGCACTTGCGCCCACCGTGGCAGCACCGGACGGTGCAACGTCCTGGGCGCGTGTCGTCGGAGTCGAGGCGGAGCGGGCATCTGATCGCGCGCTGTTCCGTGTGTTGGAGTGGGGCGGAATGGAGGTCGAGTGAAGCAGAGCGATTCGAGGCGTGATGGAGCCTGTACTGTACAGTTGTAGGTTAGGCGTTGCCAATTAAATGCTGATGTTTGCGTCCCTGGACCTGGGCTTCATGTAAGATCCAAGCCTGAGGAAGGCTTGCACAACAATATGCCGGCATCATGATCACGATTTCTCTTTCCTTTCATGTCTCGTGAGGATTCTGGGCATATGGTCTAAGTGTCCTCCATACCTAGTCACGGCAGGTGTGTCGCTGTGTGTCGCCACGACTACCACTACGGAACGCTGGCCGTGGCGTCAACAAGAAGCAACTGTTGAACAACAGCGACAGATCCTTCCATTGCCATAGCGGAAGCATTCGAACAGTTCTCTCAAGCGACTGTTTTTGCAGTACGCCGGAACACTCTCTCACCCATTTCAGCTCCGCGCTTACGAACAAGGGACGCGTGCGAGGTTAAATCAAACTCACGATGATCTACGTGCCCTGCGGCGCGAGCGTGACGATGCGCTCAGAGATCTCACTGGCAATGCCGGCAAAGACCAAAGACGAGTCTGGGTTGCCGGGTGGACAAGTGGAAGTCAGAAGCGCGTACTGTGACATATCTCCCTCTGTTCTGTACTTACGCTTGCACCCACTGCAGGTGGATAGAGCGTTGGTTGTGGCGAGGCACACGTCCGCTGCCTGAGTTTACAGATTTCCAACTGCCAGTGACGCACGGGTTCGATGCAGAACACACCAAGCTGAGCTGGTCGCGCAGCTCCGGCAGGAGTATTGGAAAGATCGACGTAAGATCTCCTCCAGGCGCAGGACATGCAAAAATCAATGCTTGGAAAGACCAATTCCTTCGAATCAACGTAGAGCACACACGCCTCCTCAACCAGTTATCCTCACAGGTACGCTAGCTTGAGAATATATCCCCTCGCGCAACATCGCTACCCTGACCTATAGGCCACATTCGCGCACTCCAAAGCGAGCCCCAATCCCGACAGTCGATTCGTCCGCCACGCCATCCTCCACGAAGCGTGCATCTGCATCGTCATCAATTGCCCGTGCCGACAATCACCAATGTGACCACCACCCACACTCACCCACGAAGGCACTACCACCCCCTCGCGTGGTCCGCCGGGTTCAGGCGGCAATCGAGGTCCCCGTAAAAGAAGAAGTGGTGGAAGAAGAGTGTTATGAGCCGGACGCCGGCGTCCTACACCCTACATCAATGCCCACGGCGGCGACGTGAGACGGCGCAAGTCCAGTGCTGGCTCGTACCATATTACCGAGGGCGCGCCTTCAGACTATGTTGATGAGGGCCCGGGTAGAGGAGGGCAGGAGGGCCCGTTGCGCTCGGAATGAGCACTTCGGAGCGCCTGTGGGACCGATCCAAGCCATCTTATCTGCTTGCATTCGCCCTATCCTCTCGACAAGTCATCAACGCGCCAATCTCTTTCCCTCTCGGAGCCCCAGCCTGGCCGAGATCGGACACACCTCCCCAACGCCTTTCATACCTAGTTTTACATTTAATTATGAGTTTGAAGTCTCGGTCCACCTTACTACACAGTCTATCCGCCCTCCTCCGCCCCGTCACTACTACAGTTTCCGACGTTCCCTTTATTCTGATTTTGTTCTAACTCCTTGGCACATGACAGACACCGCTCGTTAGCTCTCCGTAACCACCCTCCTTGATATGTGATCGACTGGTAACCATTCAGTTTTTGATCTTGCCACTCCTTTACTCGCGTTCGGACGTCCTCGGCTGTCACCACCTCATTTCATTCTGAAAACGCTTAACTTACTACTCTTCGCTGACGGACAGATTAGATATTAGCACAAAAATCTGATAGATTAGAGACGCACGCAAAGATATAAAAAGCTTCCCAGACGGCCTCCTAGAAGGTTAGCTCAGACGGGAGCGTTCCCCTCTTCCAGCCTTTCGTGTGAAACTCCTTCCTCATCGACCCGGCCTCTCGACGACAAACCGTGTCGCCGTGCTGTCGTGCGTCTTGAAGTCTTCACGTCGTCGAGAATCAGGTTTCGTCTCTGCTCCCTGTGCTGCCTTTGGTACTTTGCTTGTCGACTCGCCCTGGTTGCCCTTACCTAGCCTATCGTCTTCTCTCTCCTCTTCCCCTCCTTCTCTTTCATTTATCGAACTCACAAGCGTGCCGTTATCCGCGCTACATCAGATGGACGCAACGTTTTTCCCACAAGCGATTTCTCCACGAACTAGGTGACGCGTTCAAGTATCCTCCCGTTCTGAAGTAGCCCTGAACCTTGGCGGGATGGGATGTGGATTTTGTGCGGGAGGCGGGTTTCTAAACATTGTCCTATGAATCTGACTGCGTCAGTAAGGGGGATGCGAGAGGTGAGTGAGGATGGGGAAGCACCCTCGAGTTGGCATACATCATCAACTCGTCGTCCTCTTCATCTGGCTGCTGGAAGATGTGTCTTCGGCCCCATGGCATAGTCCTGCCGCGCGCTGTGACCGTACCCATCCCGACGTTCTCTCCCTCCTCTTCGTCTGCATATTCTCCGCCTGAGGCCTCATCCGACGGCCCTTCCTCACCCTCATCAATATAGTCCGAACGCGCGAACTTGGTGCTCTGGTGCGAGCCGGCACTGGACTTGCGCCGTCTCATGTCGCTACCGCCGGTGGGCGTTGATGTATGGTGTAGGACGGCGTCGTCCGGCTACCTCTCCGTGTCCGGCTCACAAGCCCTTCTTCCACCTTTTCTTCTTTTATGGGAACCTCGATTACCGCCTGGACGCGGCGGACAAGGCGAGGGGGTGGTAGCGCAGGAGTGGGTGAGTGTGGTCGGTGGTCACACTGATGCTTGTCGGCGCGTGCAGTTGGTGATGATCCGGACACACGCTTCGTGGAGGAGGATGACGTGGCGGACGAATCGACTGTCCGAATTGGGACTCGCTTTGGAGCGTAGCCTATGGTTGGACCAGGTCAGGGTAGTGATGTTGCCCGAGGAGGCATACTGTTAAGCTAACGTACCTGTGAAGACAACTGGTTGAGAGGGCGCGTGTGCTCTACGTCGATTCGAAGGAATTATCTCTCCACGTAAGGTCTCCTCCAGGCGCAGGCATTGACCTTTCCATTGCCGAGCTTCCTGCTGGAGCTGTGCGACCAGCTCAGCTTGGTGAGTGTTCTGCATCGAACCCGTGGTTCAGTTGGAAAAACTTGTACACTTGGGCAGCGGACAGGTGCCTCACCACAATCAACGCTCTATCCGCCTGCCATGAGTGCAAGCGTAAGCACAGAACGAAGGGGGATACATGACAGAGGACGCGCCTCCGAGTCTGACTTCCACTTGTCCACCTCTGCAACCCAGACTCGTGTTTGGTCTTTGCTAGCATTAAGGTCTCCAAGCGCATCGTCACGCTCGCGCCGTAGGGAACGCAGATCATCTTCAGTTTGACTTAATCTTGCACGCGTTCCTTGTTCGTAAGCATGGAGCCGAAATGAGTGAACAGGAGAACTGTGAGGAAGATATTCCGGCGCACTGCAGAGACAGTCGCTTGAAAGAACTGATTGAATGCTTCTGCTATGGCAATGGAAGGATCTGGCATGAACCTGTCGCTGTTGTTGCTTCTTGTCAGCGCCGCGCCAGCGTTTCCAAAGTGCAGTATGAGATAGTTTTTTTTTTTTAGAATCTGCATTTATAACGCGCAACATGTATTACAAAGACGCGCGCGAGGTGGCGATGCACCCTGGTTAGTCAGAGAGGGTTGTGTACTGTTATATACGTTTGGTGATGTAGAGAGAAAGAGCGTGTGTAAGGTGTAGTTGTCAGGGCCTCAAAGGCCCGAAATTCTAGCCATGATCCTCCGGCGGCGGGTCACGCCGCCTTGGGCGTAGGCATGCTTGTGTTTCGGCAAGGAAGGCGCCTAGGGCGGCTCCTCCTTCCTTGGTGCCGAAGATGGTGGAGAGGGAGAGGTTGGCGGATAGGGGGTGGAGGGTGCGGCGCCGGGCGGCTGCGTACAAGGGGCATGACGTGATAATGTGATGTGCCGTTTGCAGTGCTTCGCCGCATTGGCAGTAATGGGGGTCGTTGGATTGGGGTCGGTGGCGGGCGTTGTATTCGCCGGTGAAGGCGTGACCCGTAAGGAGTCGGATGCCCGTTGAGACGATGGGCCGGGGAGGTTAGTCAAACCTTGAACGAAGGGAGCTGGCTTACCGTCTGGTGGGGAGGCGAGCGCGAGGTATGTTGGTTGGCGTTTGGGGGCCTCCCGCCATTTGTCTTGCCATTGGGATATGGCTTCCTTGCGCATTGAGGAGCGCAGGAAGGCCTTCGATGGGGGAGGTGGGGGGTGGTTGGGCGTTTGGCGGGCGCAGGTGGCTGCGATGGCTTTGAGGCGGCGAATTGGGTGGAGGCCCTTCAGTATGAGATAGTCAACTGTGGTGGAGTCGAGCAGTGCGTCGTATGCAGAATGATCGTGGACTCGTGACTTGGATGACAAAGTACAAAGTCACGGCGCGGGCGACACGAGGCTGCTCTAAGTCCATCAGTCCACAATGGCCCTCAACGAGGCGCAGGGGTCCTTAAAATCCCAATTTTCGATCCAACCATTTGATTCATTAAACGATGTCAACTCAGAAGTCAATCGATGGCAGACCCTAGCATCCACACTCCCCTTCCGACATCCGGATCGCGCTGTGATTGCCCACAATATTGCGTCTTTCCACCTTCAACGCTACCAGGCGACTCGACAGAAGGGAGACCTTGACCAGGCTATCATGGGATATGTCGAGGCGCTTGTGCGTGGAATGAATCACCCTCCCATGGACATTTTGACTTTCGAGCACCTGACGCGTGCATTACTCACTCGTTTCAACGACTTCGGAGCGAGGGAAGACCTGGACCACATTATCTCATATTTTCGCTACCTCTCCAACCTCCCGCTAGACGTCCCCGGTATCAACTTGAATCCCTCGATGTCCTCAATGGCCTTGCCAATGCCTTCATCAGTAGATTCGAAGTTGGAGGGCAACTGGAGGACATTGAGGATTTGATCTCGTTGCTTCGACATGTCATCACCATGACCCCTCCAGGCACAGATGATTATCGCATCATCGCAAGCAATCTAGTAGGTGCTTTGAATAGCAAATATGACCAAACTGGCGAGTCACAAGATCTCACCGAGGCTATCAGCCACTATCGTGCGGTGCTCACATCTTGTCCACTGGACCATCCATCGCGTCCTTTGTGCCTCAGCAACCTTGCGCAGGCGTTGATGTCACGCTTTGAATGGAGAGGCGACCTGAATGATGTTCAGGACGCCGCTACGCTATGTCAACAGTCGCTTGACCTCCTGGATAAGGAGCACCCCCGCCGAATGTGGGTTCTCATGAACCTTGCTGGCGTCTATCATACCCGCTTCAGGCAAACAAATGACTCGGAAGATCTTGAGAAAGCAATCAATCAGGAGCGTGAGGTCCTCCTTTTGTGTCCTCCGGGCCACAAGAGCAAGGACAAAGTCCTGAGGAGCCTTGGGTTTTCGCTCATCAGTCGCTTCCGAAACTTTGGTCGCATGGACTGTTTGGAGGAGGGAATTTCGCTTTATCGTGCCGCTGTTCGCCTCTGTCCCCGGCGTCACCCACGTCGACAACAATCTTTGAGTGGACTCGCCGACACCATACATTTGCGCTGCCTTCGGACACATAGCATTGAAGATTTGGAGGAATCGATTAACCTTGGACGTGAAAATTTAGATCTCACACCTCCAGGGCACCCAATGCGTCCGGAGATGCTACATAACCTCTCGGTCAGTCTTGAAACACAATATGAATGGACCGGTGACGTGGGTTACATCGAAGAGGGAATTGAACATCTTTATGAAGCCTCGAAATTAGTCAAATCTGGACATCCCGATTCACGACGCATTCTTCACCTTCTTGCGGGGAACCTGGTTTACCGCTTTAGGCACCGTGGCGCAGATAAAGATATCGCCGACGCAATCAAACACTACAGAACTTCCATTTCCTTATTCCCCGAAGGCCATCCAGATGTCTCCTCCATGCTCTCTAACTTTGCCGATGACTTGCACTTTTTTTTTTCCCACACCGGCGATGCAGAACATCTCGAGGAGTCCATTGCTTTGTATCGATCTGCCGTCGAATACCCATTCTCTAGTGTGCGGCATAGACTGACAGCAGCTTATAACTGGACAGTCACCGCGCGCTCCACACGACACTCCTCAGCTCTGACTGCATACCGGAAGGCCCTTTCCTTACTGCAGCGTGCAATAGACTTAGGTCCCACAGTACAAAATCGGCACGAATATATCAGTGGCCGAGACATTGAGCCCATTCGGAGTCTTTCAATGGACCCGCGTCATACGCTATCGAGTCCCGTGCTTATGAGGAAGCCACTGAGATGCTCGAACAAGGGAGGGCGCTCCTGTGGTCCGGCATGCGCAGCCTTCGCACCCCACTCGATCACCTCCACCAAGTCGACAAATCTCTAGCAGATGAATTCACAGAAATCACTCAAGCATTGGAGGCAATAATCACTACAACCAACGTTCGTGATTTCATGCAGACTCCAGCTGGAACGGATGACGATGGTGTCGTGACTGGGAGAAAGGACACGTTCGCTCGTGACTTGGCGGAGAAACGCAGGCTCTCAGGGGAACTGGATAACGTTGTCTTGCGGATCCAAGCATTACCAGGATTCGAGAACTTCTGGAGACCCGTCCCTTTTTGTCACCTCCAAACCGCGGCTATGAGCGGTCCAGTGGTCATCATTAATCTATCCAAATACCGTTCCGATATTTTCATCGTCCGCTCCAACCACCCAGTTGTTCATATCCCTACTCCGACAAACTTCTTTAATAGGGTTACAAAGCTCGCCCATCAGCTGCCAGAAACGCGGAAGAGTTACCGCTTGGAGTCAAAGAAATATGATCGTGTATTGCGACAGACCCTGCAGGAACTGTCCGAGTTGGTGGGTCAGCCTGTTGCCAACAGGTTAATGTAGCTTGGATTCCAGAACAGTCCCGAATCTGGTTGTGTCCAACTTCTGTGTTGGCCTCCCTTCCGATTCACGCTGCAGGCCAATATCTTCGCACGCCAATGTCAAACGACACCTTTGTGACATTTATGTGTGTTCATACACACCGAGCCTGTCAGCGTTGATAGCTTCGAGGTCCGGCAACTTATCGGGATCTGCGAGTGGGCAGCCATTGTTACTCATTGTCGGACAGCCAGATAAAACCCTTCCCGGAGTGGACTCAGAAACACGCAGTATCGAATGTTTAGTTGGCAGCGGTTCTGTGACAAGGATCGCAGGTGAAGCAGCGACACCTGAAAACGTGATCGCTCACCTTCCGATGCACCCTTGGGTGCATTTTGCGTGTCACGGCATGCTGCAACCGGGTCGGCCTTTCGAGTCATCCTTTCTTCTCCAGGACAAGACCCACCTCACACTCCTTCGCATCGCCAAGTCTCACCTTCCCACTGCAGAACTTGCCTTCTTAGCGGCCTGCCATACTGCGGAACTAACAGAGGATGGTACGCCCGATGAAGTGCTCCATCTGACTGCTGCGATGCAGTTTAGTGGGTTTAGGAGCGTGATTGGGACGATGTGGGCGATGGTGGATGAAGATGGGCAGGACCTTTCAAAGTACTTCTATGGCAAGATGTTTTCTGCAGGCGCGCAAGTTGCCAGCTATGAGCAGTCAGCAAGGGCGCTCCGGCATGCGACTCAGAAACTGAGGACGGAGAAGGGTGTTTCGCTCGAGCGATGGGTGAATTTTGTCCACTATGGAGCTTGATGAAAGAACAGGAATCTGGCCTAGAATTGGGGTGAGTCGCTCGATATCACTTAATTGGGAGCCAGTATGACTGATGCCATACCAGTCGTTGACATCTGGGACAGCCGTGATACATGCAAGTGGAACAAGCCACTTGTTTAAGTCGATTCTCGGTTTTCCGACTGGGACGTTTCATGATTTGCGTTGACCCTTTAGAATTAGTTTGTACTTTGTTCTGAAAGCAAGCGCGAGCGTGCGCAGGTCCGAGTGTTGATTTGAGACGTATTGACTCGTGTAACTAGGGCGTACAGCCACTGGCATACTTTACGTCAGTATTATCCTATCGTCTCACTTTTCATCTCTCTGTTTTAGTTCATGAGCTCCCTGTATTCCCAACTTCGACAGTTATCAATTGAACGTACACCACTCCTGTTCTCGAAACCTCCGTGTGCTGCTCCGCTTGCCGCCAGTTGCAAATTGCACCCCTAAAAATCTCAGTCTTGTCTCGCACAAC
>WTXC01000127.1:0-74453 GCA_022496195.1 Lactifluus subvellereus | reverse complement strand
ACGCAAGCATCCCATCAGGGGACCGCCTTTATCGTACCTCAGATGCAGGACACGCCGGAGTGGCGAGATGAATAGGATCCATCTCGCCAATGTCTTCATAGTTCTAGAAGGGTGATAATCAGACCGGGGACTAACTTTCCGTGCTATTTGTCTCACTCTAACGACCATATCGCGACGGAGCCGTCGTCGGCACCACCAACGATGAGCCTTTCTCCAGTTCGGTCGTTTTGAGCGATGTGTAAACCCACGATGAAGCCATTTAACGGGATATCCGAGACGTCTCCGGGTGCCAGATTCGACTTTAGCTGAACTAGAGTAGCAAACGATGACCGGCTGATAGTTCCGTCGCCTACAATATGGTTATCGGCAAGAAGTCAAAGTAGAGAAATATCCAAGACTGCATACTGTACCCCAAAATAACGTGCGTGAGCTCCAGCGGGAGCATGCATGTGATGCGTCTGTCATCGTCAGAGACCGTTTTTGCCCGGTCGTACGATTTCCATAGCGTCCTTTGCGCCCATTCTCCCCGATTCTCAGTAGAAGCCGCAGTGTATAATCCAATCTGGCGACGTCCCCCGCTACTGACTCCTGTATGGAGCACAGCTGTAGAGGACAAAGGACGGAGTGCCTGAGCCGCATGTATGGCTACGGTGTTAACGACGTGCGAGCTATTGAGACATCGTTCAGTGGATTTACGGATTTGATGAAAAACCAGGTTCCGCACTGTAGGATCCCAGGACTTCGCTTGTCCGATACTCGGTCGTTGTTCGGATCCACTAATCTCAGTCTAGATACCTGTATTCGTTCCTGATTGATGGCATAAGTAGGCACAACCAGCTCAGAAAATACGTTACGCGCACGGAGTATGTAGCACAATAGGTATCCCAACCTAACCATATGATGTCCTTTAGCTTCTCGTGGGTTGTTGCCAGCTGATTGATGGTGAGTCGCTGTGAGCCATACTCGAAGCCCTGAGGTCGTTTAGGGGCGCTGATTGCAATATATAGGTATCGCTCACGTAAAGTTCAGAGTCGGACCAAGCGACTCCCCTGATTCGTTCCCTTGTGAAACAGACTTTTATGCCTTGCAATTTTTGATTGGGTTTCAGCTCGCCTATGTCAAGTAGGTCCTCCAATACAACTCTACAGCTTTCCCTTCGATCATCGGGGGATGCAGCATGGTCTTGGGAATTTGCAGTTGCCTTAAACGGATTTAGCGCAGCCAATGCCATGCTGCCACTGTCGCCTGGAGATTCTGATTGTAACTGAATGACAGCTGGAAGAAGCACTATACGCTGCACGATGAGGTGATTTGACGTATCCACGTGGAAGAACCTCAGCGCATCTGGGTTGCCGTTGAAGTTTCCCCTCGTTTTGATCGACTCTATCACTCACCGTTCCCATCAGTGCAGAAACCAATTCCCGCACCCGGCCCTTCGACCAGCCATTCAGCAACTTTATCGAGGCTCAGCTCTTCGTCTCCGCGGTCAATATTGTCCCGTAATTCAAAAATAGCCACACGAGATTGTTGGTGTCGGCTATCCTCTTCGCTATCTACGGACAACTGCGAATTGAATCCCTCATCGATGGTCGCAGAGGTGAGGATAACAACCGACTTGGTGGAGCATGATTAGCGCAAAGATGATAGCTTATACCACCTATTCATACCTTTCTGGTTTCATGAACGAATAGTCCCTTCCAGACCCAAACTGCCTCTGAGGGCTTCACCTCTGTGGCATCCGTTGGGGGAACCGCGGGATGTTGCGGGATCTGCAAAGACAAAACACACGACCCATCTTTGACAGCGTATATGGAGAGATCACTAAACGATGATGGAAAAATGAACAAAGAAAATAAATCAGGGTGACTTCGTACCCTTGGGACTGTAGGCATATGAAATGTCGACCATTTACGAGCGTGTGCAGACCCACAGCTGCGTTCCCCGGGCCAGAGCGCGGGGGAAAGATATGACAATCTAACGAGAGGTGATATGAGGGGCGGAGCGGGGATGGAAGGGAGCTGGGTGAAGTAGGGGAAGGCAAAGACGCAATGGAGAGCGCCGGGGAGTGCGTGGCACTTAAAAGTGACTTGATTCCGCTCCGCCGAACGGAACCAGAAGGTGATGATAGCCCTTTAGATAGCACAGGTTGCCTTTCAGTAGACGCTGTCCGATTAAATGACAGGGACGGCCGGTCTGTGGAGAATGAGTGTCTGGCACGCCCCCTCAGTAGTTCCTTCAATTTTTCAGGTTCCTCATCGAAGTCCACAAAATTCTTTGGGGCCTGAGCTTGCTCATCGGAGATGCCAGAGACAACACGTGCGCGGGAAGTAAGGGAAAATGGGGCAAGAGAACTTGTCGGAGTCCTCGGGCGTGAGCGGGAACGATTGGAAAGAGGTATCGGGCTAGGAGGCCTTGGCAGCAGGGGTTTTTCGATGCTGATTAGGGCAGGGGTATGATGGTGACTTTGACGTAGGAGATAGAGCGTGCCGTCCTCACAACCGAGAACGACGGCTTCCAGAGCATCAGAAGAACTAAATTGTTGAGCGGAGGGAGACGCTAAGCCGGGTTTTAGCCAATACGAGATGCATGACACATCCACGGCAGAGGAGGCCTCCTCTACGAGGATACGGGCACAGGGTGATACATCGGAAGGTCCCTCTAGCCCTGAATCACTTGCAGCAAGGGTAAAGGGAAGCACGAGAGGTACTGAGTTCATAGATCGCGATCATAGACGGGACGAACCCGAGACTGGCAATGGACCGCTGGCACTGGCAGAGTGTTTCAACCTGACGGCAGAACGGAGACAGTGTGAAAGTGGTCAACCAAGACTGAGAATGTCAAGGTCCTTCCTGTCTACTTTGGATGGAAACTAGCCCGAGTGAAGAGCGGAGCAATGGGGTAAGCAATGGCGGAGCTTACACACCGAAAGCGGTTTGCGGCCCCGCAAATTGAAATTCATTTCAAGTCACGTGTTCTGGCTGATTGTTATTCCATATTATTTTCGCTGTCTTCGATCCAGAAGTGTCGTGTTTTAGCTTTTGAACGCCAGCCTTTTGGTCTGATCCACAGCATTCTCCATGTCGGACGAGCGGTCTTGAACCGAGCTCGGTTCAGTTTGACGCTCTCATCGAGCTAGTAGCCACCGATGATACTGGTGATCACTCTAACTTTCACATTGCTCCCGAAGGAGCTGCATCGACTGGGCTCCGAGACGCCAGTGGAAAGCTAGACTACGCCAAAATCAGGTCGTTGTTTTTACAAAGACGGGGTAACGATGATGTCGATCATATCCCGTCTTCTGACCCGGCGCCGCATCACGAGCCCAACTCTGGACCTACGCTGCCCCAAGTGAGTTATGAATCTTACGGCAACGGAACAAGTACTCATACAATTTCCTCAGATTGTGGTGCAAGAACCGACGGCTTTGATGGAAAACTCCTTTCCCCCCAAGACTCTGCCAGAACGAAAGGTTGTCGAGTCAAGGGAACTTGAAACGGCTCCAAGGGTTCATTCATTTTCTCTGTCATGGGATGACCCTCGTGCCTAACAAAGGCTTTCAAGGATAGTGACGTTCATCATACCCAATCTGTCCTCTCTCCCGAGGTTTACTCCCGCTTGTAAACCCATTTGTCAAAGCTCTTAATGGATAAATCCAGGCCTCCAAAGAATCCATAGCGCGTAATCTAGAAGACGCCCTCTCCAAGGCCAATGAAGAGGTCGCGGAGCTCCGCCGCCAAGTTCTCCAGCTCGAAATTCAGACTACTAAACTGTTCCAAATAAGTTCTTCAGAAGGGAAAGGTAGTCATTTCTATCATACTGTACATCCATACGGCGCTCATTGACAGTGAATTTAGAAGAATGGGACCAAGGTGACACTCGTGGGTACAACGTCCGCATGGCGAGGCCTGTAACTCCGACCCTGAGTAACGTACAAGATGTAAGTATTTTCACTCGGAGCCTTTACTGTTTAGATTGAATCAATCATGATATAGGCGTTTGCGACCGAGCCAACGGTGCCTACCGTGTCTACTGATGTGAATCATTCTGACGCGGACCGCGCGATTCAATTCCTAATCCGGACCGATGAATTGGTTTGGCGGCGCACTCGTTACCCTAACGCCCCCCCGGCGCCGGTATTGTCACAAAGCAACATCGACGCCATCATACAACGCCTCACCTTATGGGAAAGCATAGTCAGGGCACTGCCCCCGGCTCGTTGACATGAGATCATCAGAACCATACTCATGCGCAATGAGTCCCCTTTAGATTTTCGCCGACTTCTGGGTTCAACATCTTATCGAGAACCCGTACTTTGAGTTCCAAAGGCCCTGGTGCTTCAGTTCTTGGAGCTGCGTTGGGGTATCATACCTATATCTATTTATTTTTTGGCTTTACTCTCTTTACGTTGTTCTCCACAAATAGCCTGCCTGGATCCGTCCTTCCGCTCTTCTCGTTCCTTGAATCTGCTTGCCCGAGGGATAGGTGCTCTGTGGTTCCAGCACTATGGTAAGGCGCTAGTTATCGTGGATATGTCATTCACACTTCATTTCTAATAGAGAATAGCCGAATCCTCGAGGGGGTATATATGTGGGCTGCTGTGGCCCCCGCTATCGCGAACTCCACTACAGCATTACTTCGTCATTTGTACCTCCTTCAAACGAGATCGTGACACCCTCCCCCGTTTATGAACACCCCCACAGTACTTCAGCGTCTGAGTCCAGATGTACCCCAGGCAATCCATCACCTCAATAGCCTCGTATTTGACGAGGACTGCGAGCTTTTCTTGCACCTAGGTAGGTGTGAACACCCGGGAGTCTCATAGACAAAGAAAAACATCTCTAGGCCTTCTGGTCTTCCTTGCGACAGTCATATGGTTCATGAATAGCAGGTGGAGTTGGCAGGAGTTTTTCGGGATACTGGGTGGCCCGTTGTTGGTGCTGTACGAAGGTGGGTAAAGGTTTCACTGACTTGTGGACCCACCCATCTCATCCAAGGACGCTCAAGGCCTTTTACCCAACTATTCTTAGATAATACGCATTAGATCCCCCACCCCGTCCTGATTTGTATATGTGACTGCGCTGCGCCTATTAGAAACGGAACTAAATCGACCACCCATCCGAGTCGTGCCTGTTTCGCAGAGACGAGTGGCCCACAGTCGCCAGCTTTTTAACTCGATCGATTGATCGACGAGCCAACTCCCGAGTACAATTGTAGCGACGATCGACCTAAGCTTTCGTGTTGAGCAGTCCCCAAGCCGGGCAAGTTGTGATTGCAATTAACAAGATGATCCGGCAGATCGGGAGCCATAAGCTGCTTAGTCATCCTCCGGGTGTGCTGGGTCGCTTGTCTCTGCTGTCTACCCTAGTTGAACTCTAGTTGACTCGTTGACTCATTGACTCCATTTGTTGGTCGCGTCAGGCCATTATGACCTTCAATTCGTTCTTTAATTCGCTCTCTCTCCTTCAGTTCTGTCTTATTGTATGGCACAACAGCTCAGTGCTCACCGCCCCATCAACCCTGGACCCAGGTTACCCAGCCTCAACGCCACCTCCGCAGTCTCCTTCTTACGTTTGTTATTCAAATTTGAGCGGTTGCCGGATTCCCGTGCGAGACTCGGGAAAAGCAGTGGCGACGGCTTAGCCCAGACTTGACGTGGATGCGGGAACCCGTATTGTGGCCTCGCTCTCAGACGCGGGAAGTTGCCATTTAACGAGCTGGTGCGAAACACATCCCTGATATCACTCTCTCGCTAATCCCCCCGATGCCAGTGCTGCTACCGGGGGTGCCCCCACCCCCACCTTTTCATTCGCACATGCCGGATAGGCTGGGGCCATGTGGGCTCACCTCGGCAGAGATGAAACTGGTGCTAATCTTACTTATTATGTGTGAGTACGGATCCAGTTCTCTCACCGGCCACCGGCATACTCATACTCCCGGCTCCCGGGGCCCCTTCTGTAGTGCTGTTCGTGTTCCTTGTCGCGTTTGTCATTGCGCGTGTTGTATCGGAGAGCATCTCTTCACTATGGCTTCAGGTGCAGGGGTACGTTGAAACGACCAGGATGGGTACGTTCCTTGCCGCTATCTTAATTCAGTGCAATTCACCATCCCTCGTGCGTTTAGCGTGGCACGAAGAATTATTCAAGCATCTGCTTCGGAACAGGACATCCGCAACCCACTCATCACGCCAGGCTCCAGCGTCGCCCGGCGGAGTCACCCCATCGTCAATTTCATCCTTTCCTCACTCTTTCCCTCAGTACGCGGTCGGGGCTCGCCGTAGTTGTTGTCTGTCCCCCCCAACAACGATCTTTATTCATTAATGATCACGGATTACGTGTTACGCATATACTGTATACCCAGACACCAACAAAGGCTTCTTTTGTGTATCACTATCACCCGTAGAAATGATACTCTCCCTGGTAAGGTATCAGAAACTTGAAGATAAATCATTTCCAAGCGTCAATGTCTCGGACAGTTGACAGATGTCGATGATTGGCATCCGAAATCCTGTAACTATGCATACACATGGCAAATTCGATTGTAGTACAGCAATAGTCACCTCTTGTTCCTTACGCGCCACAGACGAGTCCCCGGCTATGCCGGCCCGCTTCGGACCTCCGACTTTCGTGGAATCCGAGTCAAAACAGGTAAGACATATTGCGTTTACGTAGTCTCCGACATATCATTCTACTCGAGTGATGCAACAGCGATCGCATGAGCATTTTTTCCCAGGTGTCTCGCATGATGAGTCGCATCAATGAATGTCAGTGCATTTGGAGTAAGTCTCCGTGGGTTCATTTCCTCTGGACGATCAGAAGATTACGGCACGGTCACGGTGTTGCAGTGCAGTCCTAGCCGTTCAAGGACCTTCCCTGACAACTTCTGATGTCCGCAGCACCTACCGCACTGTACACACCGCTCCACACCGGGTTTTAGTCCCTCCCCGCCATCGACCAGTGCGTTGCAGCCTGTGTCAAGGCGCCCGCACATGACCTGACAATTGCAAAATCAAGCTGATAGCCCATATTAGGACTGCCTTCGTCACTAGCGTCCTGTTTGACACTGTCTGTCGTATCGTAACGGCGTGGAGATCGCACAAGCAATTTTTTGGTTGTTCCATCTAACGGACCTTGGTTCGTTGGCCCAAATTTTCCTTGTACCGTGCCTCCTCGTTGACAACGACCACTGCAGGGTGGGTGACGGCTTTCTCAGGCTCATGCTTGCTACGAGCATGCACCACGGCCACTGCATTGCTCTGTTAGGCCGTAGGGTCGCATCAGAAGCCTTGTTCAGCGCTCGCTGGCCCCCACATTAAGGGGTAGGGCCTGGCTAGACCCTCGTGCCTCGTGCCAATCCTAGCCCACAACCCACTCCAGTACCAAGGCACTGTGGGATGGGAGAAAATTTGAGTCTCGGAGCCAAAGAACTGGCAAGGGTATCAGTCAGTCACTTCTCGTAAAGTTCGCAGAAGGGGAAAGTCCCTCCGAGTCGGCTTCACCATCCCTCGCAAAGCAACGGGACTCGGAAAAGCATTGGACAGCCCAGCGATCTCTCGCCATTTTGGGGGATTGTTGTAGTTGGCCACATATTGTCATCTCGTCAGCAGATGACGAACGAACTTTGGCTGCGTACTCACTACGGCATAATCCGCGGCAGCGCTAAAGCGACGCATCGTATCCTTGCGTGTAACTTACCTGCACCGGTTGAATTGCCTGTGTCGGACCTCGAGCGACCGTGGTAGAGAGGAAGTCGCGTTTGTCGGCGAATTGCACTGGCAGCCCTCGTTTCGGTGAGCCGTTTTGGCTTAGGTGATCGATTAATCAGCATAAGCCAAAATGACCTTACTATACTTGGGGTGGCTACAGCTACAAGTTACAGTTAGGGGTATGCTTGTTTATGATCACGATAGCACCTCCGTCAGATCCGCGCTTTACGGAGTAGAAGAGCCCCCCTTGGTGTATGGTTGAGCTCGATAGCCATCGTCCGGAGTTCTGTACTAGTCACGGTAGTACCACTAGGACATGTGATCAGTAAGCGCCCGCGCCACTATCACTGGCATTTGCCTGATACAAGGCGTCCTCCGACTCGGAGTCGTCAAGATCAAGATCATAACCTCGTTCACAATTGCATCCATGGTTCCAAGTGTGGGGCTCTTTACACCCGCCGCAGCCAAACTCAGGTCAAACCTACTTACGATCAGACATTGTACAAAAGCCAGGGGTGGGGCTCACCCACGCATGCGACACTGCGGCAGCCTGAGCTTGTCATCCGAGAAGTGGAAGTTACTTTAAGACTTCGACCCGACAAGAGAGACTTCGTAACACACTTTCACAGGAACAAAGGAGCGAAGCGATGCAATAAAACGATTATACAGGTCGGGAGCAGATGTTATAGAGTATGTCCTTGTCCAAATTCATGAAGTAGAGGGATACGAAAGGAATGGAGACGCGGGCAGAATCAAGAGACACAATAAACACGTATCATCTTTTCGGTGGGGGTTAAATGACGAAAATTGGATATCAAATGCTGACTTTCGGAGCTCAGCCAGCGTTGACTGGGAGTTCGATTGGACATGGAGCACTGGTGACCGTCGTTGCGGTGGAATGCTGCGTGGGAAGTCCATCGATGCTCATGATAATGTTGAGGCGGAAACGAAGGCCTAGATAAGGATAAGTGATCGACTAGTAAGTAACATGACGAGAACGAACCTGGTCGGTTGCCATCATTATATTGGATCCGATTTTTGCAGGCATTGTACCAATTGATCCCTATGAAAAGGTCCGTTATTCGGTAGCATGAAGAAAGCTCGTTGACTTACATGTCAGATCACTGTCGTTAGTCGCCACATATGAGAAATTGAGGGGCATTTGTATGTTTGTGAACGTCTTCGCGGGGAGCTTGGTACGGTTCATGTGACCCGTTCCGACGAGACGGAATGAGTCAAGATCGTACACCTGAGCATCCAGATGCTTGAAAACGAGAGGCAGGAAGTTCGAATTAGTGTCGACCTGGAGCGAGATATCCGCAGGGAAGGAGAAGTTGGCGGGGAAGCGGCTAAATTCGGCTGGGATGGAGTCATTGAACCAGCCTGTCGCAGACACAAGGGGAGTCGACCCGTTGACGGCGAAGCCAGGCACGCGCGGGATAACGAAGGCAAGAATGAGACCAATGCTGCAAAAGAGGTGGTTTGTACAATGATCAAGATACGCAGGTCCACGGATGTGACACATACGCAGCACAGGTCCCGAAAATGACGAAGATGAGCGTGCGGCGGGTGAGCCATTTGCGACCAAATATGCCATACTGTCCGCGATTGAATGCTTTCCACTTGCGCCCGAAATTCTCTGCCTTTTCCTCCCTCCGCGCGCGTTTGGTCATGCCCTTCAGCTCATCCTTTCCCCACTCTGCGCCGAGCGCAGGCACGGTCACCATCTCAACAGGTCGTTGAGCGCCGGATTCCTCATCTGGTTTCCCTGAGAGTGGTGGTGTAAGTTGCTGATAGCTGCGCGAGCGTGAGCGAGAGCCAACTGCAACGACGCTCGACGCACCTTGTTTCTTGGTGACCGAGACCAAACGCATGGCTATAGCGAGGACCTGCGTTGTTGAAGTCCGCGTAAATATCCCAACCGCCTTCGTTGGGTTGTTCCACCTCATCATAACCGCCTTTGACAGGTTCCTCACGTCCAGCATCGAAGAACGACATCCGGTTATATCCTGCACTGTGCATACGTGCGTGTCCTTCGGCGCCTCCCTGAGGGGTTGCGGGACTTGTAGGGCGGAAAAAAGACGAGGAGGAATCACGGCGGGATCGGTGTTCATTTGATGTGGGCGGAGCGGTATAGTCTCGGTTGAGAGCGTCTTCGGAGGACCTGGGACCCCGTAGAATGATGATACTGTGGATTTGCGATCATAATCCATGTTAGATGACGAGAAACGAAAGGAGCGTCGGCGTCGTGGGCAACGGCGGCAATGATTGTCACGCCACGGCACCGTGACGGCACGACGAGTGCGGCTCGCTATTCATTCCACGTGGCGTGGTTCACACGCAGGGGTAAGCCAACCACGTGACCAGCCTGTGCTCATGAACCGGTGACCAAACAAATCACAGGGCTATATTCATCGCAACTGCTACTGTAGTGATCGCGCTCAAATGACGTGGCTGATGTAACTTTGGCCAGACAAGCACTGGTTGGCCTCTGCCGAGATCTACAGTACTGTACATCTCGAGTTGAGTTTCCGCACTCTGTGAAGCCAGTTTTTGTCCAGCATCGCCCTGGACCCCTGGTATCTGCTGACAGACGCGTTACGTTTCGAATTCCCTGCCGCCGCACAGCAAACACCCATCAGCGCGACGTCACTTCATTCGGGGCAATAATGTGGGCCTGGCGGTGCAGCTGCTGTACTGTACAACTGGAAGGTCTGTCTTATCCTCTTTGTAGTGTTTTGTTCGGATTCGGATTCGCGTTCTCGCGGGAAAACAGCTGTGCGTACGTTGATCAATACGTTCCCGTCCGACATGCTCCTGGACATTTTTGATCCCATGGTAGACTCCCACTCCTGGATTCCTCTGCACAGGTCGATCGCACTCACGCATGTGTGCAATAGCTGGCGACGGTACATACTCGAGTTCTCGATCCGTGTACGTCTCACTCTCGGTTGTAAGTTAAAAGCCTCCACGAGTCTCTCCCCAAGTGGGGCAGTTAGCGAGACAGTAGAGTAAGTTAGGCTTCAGGTAGGCCCCGGGAAGCCCGCAAACTTGTCACCGGTTTCATAGATTGACAAGCCAGAACACGTACAAGGTAATAACGTGCGCACAGCAGATGTAGTGGGTCACTGGCAAGCCTTCATTAAAGGATTCATTCTCCGTAATTTCTCCGAACTTCAGCCTCGTCTCTCTTTCGTTTGCTTTTGTTTTTCTTTCTTTTTTTTCCGAGAATTTTAATCCGAAACCACTCCGAAGCCCTGGAGAAACTATTATGACGACGAAGATGCTCTTTTTCTGGCTTTTGGTTCCAAACAAGCCACACATCTCCATCAACCAACCACAGAACAACGCGGTGTTATCGAAACAAATGAGACGTTCCGATCGTTGGTTAGGAACGTGGTATTGTACACAAACTGCAACATCCCATCGCGTCCTTACTATATTGACCACTTTCTACATGACCGCAAATCCAGTATTCAGTCTTCGCTCCCGGAAAATCGTGCCATCACGTCCGGCGGAAGGCAGGTCTTATTCTTGTTGCTACGTTCATACACACGCAGTTTGCCGTCCACGCACACCAGGCTGAAGCTGCCGGCGGGGCCAGGACCACGAGAGATCGCGAGCTCCTGCACATCTTCTAGCACGCGTGCGAGCCGCACCATCTGCATGGCCAACTCTTTGCGCTGCGCAGTGAGATCGGGCATGCCCGAGTCCGACGACGACGAGCCAGAGCCGGGATAGTCGATCTGCCATTCACGCAACTGCGTGAAGGTGCCACGCTCGTGCACGCCTAGACGGAATTCGTGAGTCTGCGAGATCGCGAGCTGCGGGTAAAGTTCATTCCAGTCCAGCTGGTCGACAAAGTAGGTCGAGCGCGAGGCCACCTCAACCAGGGCCTCCTGCGGGACTTGCGTGCCAGCACGGACAACGTTTATCAGCTCCTTTGTCATCGCAGGAGCAGAACCCAGGAGGTCCATGCTGCCGAGCGCATCCACCAGGTCATCGACAGACGCCGCCGTCTCCTTGGTAGAACGCTTCTCATCAGCAGTTTTCGTAGCCGTCACTGGACCAGCATCCGTAGGCAGGCACGCATCGACCTCGAACCGGACGATCATCTTCATGTCGTGCATATCCTGCCACAATAAAAATGAGTATGCTCATGGGTCTCCTATCAACGTAAGCAACACACATATGTGATGGCCCGATGATGGCCGGAACTTGGACATCCGGGTGCCGGCCGCGTTGTCGCAGCCTCAAATGCGAACCCAAAGCTGCGCCCGTTGGGTGGGTGGTGCATCCGGTCCTCCCAACGACCCAGCAAGATGGTTTTCGTCCCTATAAGATCTACGTCGATCCGGAAGTCACGGACCTCTCTGCCCGCAGACGGACTGAGCCAGCGCAAGAGCTTGCGGAGGCCGTTGCGGTCAGTGATAACGTCCACGGTCGGCCAGTCGACTGGAGCCTTTTTGCCGTGTATGGCGTCGGCGGCAGTGAAGAGAGGTAGCATCGGATACTCGGATGAATGTGCGTTGTTCTGGTCGATAAAGTTGGAGCCGTCGTCGGGCTGCAAGGTAAATGGCAGGGCACGGCCAGTCCACTGAGGGGGTGAACCTGCGTGAGCATCCGAAGGTTCAGACATCGCATGGGCAGACTCAAGAGGAGGATACCCGGACCTGGGACAACGATTGTTGGCTTTTCCGTGTCGTCCCAATTGTACGACGCGAGGTATTTCACGTTCTCGATCGGGAGAGCCGCCGCTGGCGCCGTGGGGCGTGCCGGAGCAGGGATCGTCTCGATGATCTTGGACATGTCCAAACCTTCCTTGATATCGGCTCCTGGCGGAAAACTGGGAGGTGCGGCTGGACCGCTGCCTCCTCTCCGCCCACGAGTATTGGGGCTGCCACGGACGTAGTACCGGTTGCCAAAGTCCGGCCTGAAGCCGCCACCGCGCCGTCCGCCTCGCGGGAAGGATCCTCGAGTGGGCTGTTCGTGAGACATGGGAGATGACTTAATTGTTCTACGGGAGAATCCTTTGACTGTGGGCTGATTCGCGACCCATTTTATATGCCCGTGTACGTGACGTATAGAATGGTTACAGTAGTAGCATTTACGGCGTCTGATAGTAGGGGGTCAAGTGTGATGAGAGAATGCGCAGTTTGTTGTACGTGTGTTTTTGCGCCCTGGAGAGGGCGTAGCTGCGCCCGCAGGAGAACAAAGAAGTGAGGGGGTCCTCGTGGTGACAGAGAGGAGAGTGTTATTGACGGGAATAAGTCGACGTCGTTCATCGATTCATGAAATACGAGGACCGCGATCCGAATCGGGTAAGCCCTTTCACTTCAGTTCGCATGAGACCACTCCAGGTGGCGCCGCCGGCACTGCGCTTGCTGCGGCTGCGGTGTAGTGCAAGTGAAGGACGATGCATTCAACCCCCGAGAAGAAAGGATGCGTCCGAGTCGATCTGGAGGCTTATCACCCGGGAAAGCGTGCACGCGAACTGGCTGTGTCCATAGATAACATCGCGCAAATATACAAACAGCTCTACACAGCAGGGGGTCGGATCAAGCCACGATGACGCTCGGGACCGTGACTACGCCAGTCTCAGGCTCGCCCGGGCCGTCCACAGTACTCTCCGCACTATCCCGCGTCGCCCGCGCCGTCAACTAGAAGTAACGACAGTGATACGCTAATGTCCGATCTTTCCCTGCCATAGTTGAAGCCTCCAAACAGCTCTCTCAAGCGACGATCTCTGCAGTGGCAGTAGGTCGGATTACCTTTCTCACTGTTCTCCCATTCGCTCTTTTCAGTTCTGGCCGCTGCGCTTACGAACAAGGGACGCTTGCAAATCAAGACCTGCGAGCGCGGAGGCATCCTCGTGCAATGCTGACCTCAAGAGAGACCGGAATGAGGTATTTTGTGCACCCAAGGCGCTCCGGATGTCGTTCAACCAAAACCGTAGTGGTAATCTATTCTACTTGGCCTTGTGTTGTGGGAGTTCTCATCATCCATCTCGATAGACTGTTTCCCAATAGGTTACCGATGTCACACGGCTCCAAGGATAACTGTCCAGCCAATGTCGGGACCGTTATAGCCAGCAAGAGGTTCATTCACACCCAGACCAGACCATCGGCACTGGCTTATCCGTACTCGGAGCATGGGGCTTGGAGGTCAACCAGTGTCAGTTTTGGGTCCTCAGACAAGGCCCCGCCCAAACGAAATCCATTCAACTGCTGTTTCCGTGCTCCGTGCGTTGCTTAGAATGAAAACTTTCGATAAAGGAGGTCGATAGCGCCCTTGGTGTATGGGCATAAATATGGCAGTGCTAAGTAATAAGACTATGTATTGTAGTAACAGACAGCCCGTGCTCTGTACTATGGCGGGCCCAGCTCCTCATCCTCATCCTCTCCTCCTCCAGGTAGCTCATCTTCGGGCAGCCCCAGCCCGCGCTGATGCTCCTGCCAACGTGTGTAGTGTCGCGTCAACCCTCACACAGGACTTTTTTTTTCTCCCGTCTCTTCTCTTCCGAATAGAACGTTATTGACCTGATTGCGACAAAACGCCAGGGCCATGTGTGATCCGCCTTGCCTCCGCTACCGAGATAGGCTGCAAATTAGAGCCTGCACGAAGAACCGTCACGGGTCCAGTCCTGCCAGCCTCCTCCCAGTCAATCAGATAGAACCAATGATCGTAGCACTCATTTGCGCGCTCGTGGACAGTATGAATTTAGCGACCAATCAACTTGTGCGGCGGGCCCCAATTGATTTTCAAAACTGCGCGCGTTTGCGTCGCGCGGAATTAATCTATCATGCGCCAAGTTTTTCTTTCACTGGAACGGGACAAAACCCATTGATCACATTGCACTTGTACTACTTCTTGTCGTTCAGGCCTCAGGCGACAGAATATAGCTTTACTTCGATCCAGGTCCTAAAAGCCTCCACGAGCCCCTCCCCCAGTGGAGCAGTTAGTGAGTGTACAGTACAGTACAGTACAGTAAGTAAGGCTTCAGGTATGCCCTGAGAAGCCTGCAAGCTTGTCACTGGTTTCATAGATTGACAAGCCAGAACACGTACAAGGTAATAACGCGCGTACAGCAAATACAAGCTTTAAATTTCATTAAAGGATTCATTCTCCGTAATGTCCCCGAACTTCTGCCTTGTTCGTTTTTCTTTTTCTTTCTTTTTTTTTTCAGAGAATTTTTATCCGGAGCCACTCCGAAGCCCCGGAGAAACTACGACGACGACGAAGATGCCGCGCCAGACCACGCCAGACAACACACACACACACACACACTTTTTGGCTTCTGGTTCTAAACAAGCCACAGGTCTCCAATCAACCAACCACTGGACGATGCGGTGTTATCGAAACAAACGAGGCGTTCCGCCAACGGGATCGTCGGTTATAAACCTTGTACTGTACACAAACTGCAACATCCCATTGTGTCCTTATTATATTGTCCACTTACACGACTGCAAATCCAGTATTCAGTCTTCGCCCCCGGCAAATCGCGCCATCACGTCCGGTGGAAGGCAGGTCTTGTTGTGGCTACGTCCATACGCATGCAGCTTGCCGTCCACGCACACCAGGCTGAAGCTGCCGGCGGGGCCAGGACCACGAGAGATCGCGAGCTCCTGCACGTCTTCAAGCACGCGTGCGAGCCGCACCATCTGCACGGCTAACTCTTTGCACTCGCAGTGAGATCGGGCATGCCCAAGTCCGACGACGACGAGCCAGAGCCGGGATAGTCGATCTGCCATTCACGCAATAGCGTGAAGGTGCCACGCTCGTGCACACCTAGACGGAATTCGTGAATCTGCGAGATCGCGAGCTGCGGGTAAAGTTCGTTCCAGTCCAGCTGGTCGACAAAGAAGGCCGAGCGCGAGGCCACCTCAACCAGGGCCTCCTGCGGGACTTGCGTGCCAGCACGGACAACGTTTATCAACACCTTTGTCGTCGCAGGAGCAGAACCCAGGAGGTCCATGCTGCCGAGCGCATCCACCAGGTCACCGACAGACGCCGCCGTCTCCTTGGTAGAACGCTTCTCATCAGCAGTTTTCGTAGCCGTCGCTGGACCAGCATCCGTAGGCAGGCACGCATCGACCTCGAACCGGACGATCATCTTCATGTCGTGCATATCCTGCCACAATAAAAATGAGTACGTTCAAGGGTCTCCTATCAATGTAAGCGACGCACGTATGTGATGGCCCGATGATAGCCGGAACTTGGACATCCAGGTGCCGGCCGCGTCGTCGCAGCCTCAAATGCGAACCCAAAGCTGCGCCCAGTGGGTGGGTAGTCCGTCCAGTGATTCCGGTCCTCCCAACGACTCAGCAAGACGGTTTTTGTCCCTATAAGATCTGCATCGATCCGGAAGTCACGGACCTCTCTGCCCGCGGACGGACTGAGCCAGCGCAGAAGCTTGCGGAGGCCGTTGCGGTCAGTGATAACATCCACGGTCGGCCAGTCGACTGGAGCCTTTTTGCCGTGTATGGCATCTGCGGCAGTGAAGAGAGGTAGCATCGGGTACTCGTATGAACGTGCGTTGTTCTGGTCGAGAAAGTCGGAGCCGACGTCGGGCTGCAAGGTAAATGGTATGGCACGGCCAGCCCACTGAGGGGGTGAACCTGCGTGAGCATCCGAAGATTCAGACATCGCATGGGCAGACCAAAGAGGAGGATACCCGGACCTGGGACAATGATTGTTGGCTTTTCCGTGTCAACCCAGTTGTACGACGCGAGGTATTTCACGTTCTCGATCGGAAGAGCCGCTGGCGCCGTGGGCCGCGCCGGAGCAGGGATCGTCTCGATGATCTTGGCCATGTCTAAACCTTCCTTGATATCGGCTCCTGGAGAAGAACCGGGAAGTGCGGCTGAACCCCTGCCTCCCCTCCGCCCACGAGTATTGGGGCTGCCGCGGACATAATGCCGGTTGCCTAAGTCCGGCCTGAAGCCGCCACCGCGTCCACCTCGCAGGAAGGATCCTCGAGTGGGCTGTTCGTGAGACATGGGAGATGATTGCGGTCAATTATTCAACGGGAGAATTCTTTGACTGTGGGCGGATTCAGGACCCAGTTTATATGCGCGTGTACGTGGCGTGTAGAATGGTTACCGTAGTAGCATTTACGGTGTCCGATAGTGGGTCGAGTGTGACAAGAAAATACCAGTTTGTTGTATGTGTGTTATTGCGCCTTTGAGAGGGCGTAGCTACGCCCGCAGGAGAACAAAGAAGCGAGGAGGTCCTCGTGGTGATGGACTCGGAGAGGAGAGTGGCACAAATCGACGTCGCTCATCGATTCAGGAAATACAAGGACAGCGATCCGAATCGGGTAAGCCCTTTCACTTCGCATGAGACCACTCCAGGTGGCGCACTGCGCTTGCTGCGGCTGCGGTGCAGTGCAAGTGAAGGACGATGCCGCATTCAAGCCCCGAGAAGAAAGGATGCGTCGGTCCGGAGGCTTACAGTATCACCCGGGAAAGCGTGCACACGAGCTCGCTGTGTCCATAGATAACATCGCGCAAATATACAAACAGCTTTACACAGCGGGGGGGGGGGTCGGGTCAAGTCACGATGAGACTGCGCCCGGGCCAGCCCCGTCCATAGTAATGCTCATGTCCGCGCTTTCTTCTCTATCCCGCGTCGCCCGCGCTGTCAAGAAACAATGACAATGATAGGTTAATGTCCGGTCTTTCCTTGCCATGGTTGAAGTCTTTAAACAGTTCTTTCAAGCGATGACCTCTGCAGTAGGCCGGAATACCTTTCTCGCCGTCACGGTTCTCCGAGTCCGGTTCGCTCGTTTCAGCTCTGCGCTTACTAACAACGGACGCTTGCAAGATTAAATCAAGCCGACGACGACCTGCCAGTGCGAGCGCGGAGGCATCCTCGTGCAATGCTGACCTCAAGAGGGACCGGAATGAGGTATTTTGTGCACCCAAGGCGCTCCGGATGTCGTTCAACCAAAACCGTAGTGGTAATCTATTCTGCTTGGCCTTGCGTTGTGGGAGTTCTCATAATCCATCTCGACAGACTGTCTTCCAATAGGCCACAGATGTCACACGGCTCCAACAAGGATAACTGATGCACAGCCAACGTCGGGACCGTGACAGCCAGCAAGAGGTTCATTCAGACCTAGACCAGACCACCGTCACTGACTTACGCGTGCTTGGAACTTGGAGCTTGGGGTTTGGGGGTCAACCAGGGTCAGTTTTGGGTCTTCAGACAATGCCCTGCCCAAGCGAAATACTTTCTATTACTCTTTCTGTGCTCCACGCGTTGCTCAAAACGAAACCTTTCAACAAGAGGTCGATAGCGCCGTTGGCGTATGGGCATAAATATAACAGAGCTAAGCGGTAAGACTATGTACCGTAACGGACAGCCCATGCTCGGTACTGGGGAGTTCGAAAATTGCCATTCAGGTGAAAGGAAGATATCCATTGGCGTACATGCAAAGGGAATGTGGACCACACACGATTCTCCACCAAGTTCCAGCTTACTCGAGGGCTCGAAATTTCTACTGCGGACATTGGAAATTATCGGGGGTGGGATAGCCCTCGCGCAAAATGTTCTCAAGCCAAGGTCGACCTCAGTAGAGCAGCTCATATGTCATGCACAGTCATCGCAAAATGAGGACCAAGAGGACCAACACAGAGATTGCCAATGGTCCGTGAGAAGTCACGAAACCACTTTAAGATAGCCCGTCACTATACAGTATGGGGAAAGTTGGGTATCGTGACCGTGTGTCCGCACACGATGAGGGTCGATCTCGGGGTGCTTGTCTGGGGCATATTGGGAAGCGTGGGTGAAGGCTGTTTTGGACATAAATGAAGGGAAGTGGCTAACCTTGACCAAACGTCGTCTAACCCGTCCGGTTGACTGCCACGATGAAAGAATCTTGGACCCTTGATCGGCGAATTCCACCTCGTGGACCAGTGATCATCCCACACTCCTAAGAAACTATAAATCTCTTTAGCGGGGTCAGTCGTGAGCGCATACATGCCTCCATGAATGAGCAGAAATCCGGACAACCACATTCCTTCCACGAGTATGGGTTAATAACATACCGATCAACGAAAAGTCCGGGCTGACGCGACATTCCCCGCCCGCGCTTTCTCTGCGAACTAGGTGATCTATTCTAGCATCCCTTTTATCTTGAAGTCGCTCTGAGCCTTGGAATTTCGTGCCAGAGGCTAAGGGCCTGTTCAGTAGCTCCGGTTTCGAAACCGGCGCCCGCCAAATCGAACGTCCCGATTTCGAAAACAGCCATTTTGCCGAATTTGGACTTTGGGGCAGATTCGAAATGGGGAAGGCTGTTACCTTGCTGCTTGCAGCAAGGTCTCTTGGCCGACCAATTTTCTCCTTTTGCGGTTAGATCATAGTGACCGCCATCACGCATCGTATGTCGGCGTGACTGTGACGCCGGATATCCGGTTTCGTCCACCGGATCTTCCGGTGGACGAAACCGTTAAATCATGTGTCTGTCGGCATCGTTTCATTGGATCTCTGAGTGGCAATCAGCATAGAATCACAGTTCGATTTGGCAGCAGCAAGGTCTACGCCAACGCAGTTGGAGTTTCCTAGTTCGGCTACAGTCCGGTTTCGAAACGGCACTGTCACGCTGCGCTGATCTTGTCCTTGTCGCGCCCTAGCCCTCCTCCTTCTTTTATCGTTTATGGAGGCCTGTAAAGCCCTTGCCTTTTGGTAAGTAGTAGAACCCATTATCACAAGGCGCAAGCGAGTGAAATTACCTTGCTGCTTGCAGCAGGGTCTCTTTGTCGACCATTTTTCTCCTTTTGCGGTTAGATCATAGTGACCGCCATCACGCATCGTATGTCGGCGTGACTGTGACGCCGGATATCCGGTTTCGTCCACCGGAAGATCCGGTGGACGAAACCGTTAAAGCATGTGTCTGTCGGCATTGTTTCATTGGATCTGCGATGTAGCAATAGAATCACAGTTCGATTTGGCAGCAGCAAGGTCTACGCCAACGCAGTTGGAGTTTCCTAGTCGTTGAAGAACGAGGTTGTGGCCGTAACTGGGATGTGTGACATAAGTGTGACTCCACGTCACCGCCGGTTTCGCGTTCCCAGTTTCGAAATCGGGCAGTTTCGAAAACGGCCGGTTTCAAAACCGGAGCTACCGAACGGGCCCCAACTTCCTGGAGATTATCCTGTCAATTAGACTGCGTCAACGAAGGATGATGCGAGAGGCGAGGAAGGACGGAAACCACCTTCATATCTCATTAGTTCCTCATCTTCCTCATCTGGCCCGTGACAGATGTCTTTCTGCCCCACAAGACCGTCTTCCCGCCCACCGAGAATGTACCGTGACTGTAACCACCACGTCTCAACCGCTGCTTGGTCCACGTATTCTCCACCATAGACCTCGTCCGACGGCGCTTCCTCTCCCTTGTGGACAAAATCTGAAAGCCCGACCTGGCTTCTTTGATGCGAGCCAACACTGGACCTGCGCCGCCATCGGTGGGCAGTAATGTAGAACGGTGTCGTTCGGTCACTCCATAACTAGCTCGTGAACCTGTTTCTCCTCTGCTTTACGAAAACTTCGATCTCCGCTTGGATGCAGCAGACCACGCGCGGGAGTGGCACTTGCATGGATGAATGTGGGTGGAGCTTGTCAGCATGGGCAGTGGACCAGGATGTAGATGAGCCGCTGGTGGCGGACGACGATATGATAAGTCAGACGAATCGGCTTCTGGGATTGGGACCGTGACGCGCTTCGGAGTGCGTACGAGTGTATCTTGCAGTGGGACTAGAGTCGTGGTAGTTATGTGGATAACGCTGTGGCCCGGGAATGTGGAGCAAGCGTACCCGGCCTCGCTTGCTGATATCGCAACAAGATGTTTATTTTACTGAGGTTTATTTGGCCTGGTACTTTCCCTTGGCCTTCCTCACGACGGCGGCGCTCCTTCTAGCCTAGCTGATCACTGTCACGGAACTCTAATATACTGTATTTACCACTTCTCTCAGAATCCCCGTATGACGCAAGTCCGGGGCGCCCCCAGAGCCCATATTCTCATGGGAGACTGTACAATATATACAACATATCCCCTAGGCAGCAAAGCCAGCCTCACCTCACACCGTCAATTCGTGAATGCAAAATAGAAGACATCTCCAAATGATGTGCACCAAGTAGGACCGCAAACGAGATGGCATGCGCCGAGTGAGGCCTGGTGCTCTACGATACCAACCCCTCACCCCGCAATCACATCGAGTTCGATCTACCATAGAGGGAGTTAGTAGCACTGCTGCCCGGAAAAGCGCGACCGTGACACGGACACGAACTGAGTGCCGGGTGGCTGATATTACAGTAACGATAAGACGGTCCAGCCTCCTGCGGAACGTACCTTGCTTTCTCCCATAAATCCTACTGCATATGATACTACTAGTAGTAACCCCGCCAATGGTGGCAATGGAAATAGAGCAGTCGAAATATCGGTCTATCCTGGGGAATGTAGAGTTAATACCGAGCCTGCATCAGTAAATCGCGGAAATTCTGAAAAGCTCAGAGCTTCGAGATTTGCTGATGCGATCGACCTTACTGGCTACCGTGTTTGGCCGCTGTTGGACCGGATCGGAGTTGCGGACCGGTACCACAGGGGCCACACGACTAAAGCCACCCCTAGCCGTCAAGTTTCTCTCTGCTAAATTGCCACCACTACTGTTCGATGATCTCTGATAAGTAGGTCGAAAGTCCTCACTGTTTCCCATTGTTAAGGTATCTGACTTTGTACTCAATAACTGTAATCCCTATTCAGGCGCATTCGAAAGCCCATCAACGGTCCATTCTCAGGCTTCCAAACAAGCGTTAATATCACCCAACATTCATCTTCTCGCGGCTCGCAGATATCGATAGATGGCGCTTCTAAGACAGGCAAGAAAGGAAGGCACGTCGTACGTCGCCGGAAGGAATCAGGCACTCAACGAGGACCAGGTATGTCTGACTCTTTATATGCCACGCCCTCGACGATCACTTACTTGTGTCGTGCAGACCATGTCCCTCCACGTGTGACAATAGAAGCGCTCCCCGACATCGCTCTCCTAGACATCTTCGAATTCTACCGAGCGGCCACAATGGACGGTTCGGGGGCAGCGTGGCCGTGGAATAGGCTAGTGCATGTATGCCAAATATGGCGATACCTCGTTTTTGCATCACCGCTCCGTCTCGATCTGCACCTTCGCTTCACATCCAAAACACCTGTGAGGGAGATGTTGAATGTCTGGCCGCCCTTGCCTATCGAAATTGACTCAGACGCTCCCGATGATATGGATAATGTCATTGCCACGCTCGAGTACCGTGACCGCGTACGCAAGATTTGGATCCTCCATCTAACAACTGAGCAATTGGAGCAATTGGCCCCAATGATGCAGGGGCCATTTCCGGCACTGACATCTCTTCAACTTTCGACTGGTGAGACTGCACCGGTGCTTCCCGATATGTTCTTAGGTGGATCCGCCTCACGTCTACAGATGCTTGCACTGAGCGGCATTCCATTCCCGGGACTGCCAAGACTTCTTTTGTCTGCCATCAACCTTTCTTCTCTCTCCCTTGATGGGATACCGGATACCGGATACATTTCACCTGAGGCAATGGTGACATGCCTTTCCGCATTGACTAGGCTCACACACCTTACCATCGACTTTACACTTCACCCCGATCGACATCCACCTCCCTTAACACGTGTTATCCTCCCTGCTCTCGAAGTGTTGCATTTCCGAGGTTTTAGCGAGTATTTGGAAGACCTCGTGGCCGGAATCGATGCTCCTCGACTCCGCTATCTCCAGATCTCTTTCCTCGATCAGCTCATCTCTGATACCCAACAACTCTCCCGGTTCATCGGTCACACAGGGATACGCAGGTCATATAATCAAGCGCAGATACGCTTTGGCTATCGCGAGGTCCTGATCTTCCTTCCACCGCCAGAGCTGCCAAACCTCTACCAAGGACTCTGGTTGAAGGTGGTATGCGGAGCAGTAGATTTGAATGTCCAGTCTGCGGCACAGATATGCAACCAGTCTTCTTTTCTCCTGTCTAGCGTTAAACGGCTCGACATCGAGGAGGATTCTCGTTGTAAATCACTTTGGCGGGCCGACTTGGATGGGACACTATGGCTGGAACTTTTCCGCCCATTCACCGCTGTTCGGACCCTGCATATATCTCGCAAGTTGCAGTCGTCCATCGTGTCTGCGCTGCGAGAGCTCACTGAAGAAAGGGCCACGGAGGTGTTACCTGCACTAGAAGGAATTTACCTAGAGATGTATCATCCATCTGGACTTGTGCATGAAGCCATCGAGCCATTCATTGCCGCACGTCAGTACTCCGGTCACCCTGTCTCTGTCCACGGACCACCGCTGGGAAAGGTAAAGCGGGAATGGTTCAAGTCGGAATGACCACTGACCCGGGTCAATGGGTATTGACAAGTGATCTCTGTACTTCATCCTATTAGCGTTCCGTTTTCTTTACTTACTTCCTACCACTCGTACTTCCGCCCGTAGTTTCATGCTTTGAACGCCTGCTGCTTCCGCTAGCCCAATATGATCTTCCCTTGTTGACGAATCGTACTCCATTCTAATCATAGTAGCCGAATGCTCAACGTCATATGATATGATCGATATCATTAACCAAGGCAGATTCTATGCTGTACAGCGCGTAGAATCGAACTGCACTCAGTCGAAGTCATGAATCGTGAAGTATGCATCCGAGTCGCTCCTCCCGAGGTCCACTCCTAGCCTGTGGTTACCTTCATCAGCTCCTGTCCGTATGTCCCCTCCGCCTCGTGCATCAAGACAGGACGATTCCGCTTGGCTTGCATTGTGGCTGCTGCTGGCGGTTGTAAGGTGGGCACGCCTGTTGCGCTCGGAACGAGCACTTCGGGCGCCCGCAACACCGATCCCCAGCCTGCGGACACTTCAAATATCTTCACTAAGATGGGCCAAATTGAGCTTAAACTTTGTATATATGCTCTAGTAGAGATTCTTATTACAATAGTGGTATTTTTTCTGTATAGTGTTGCGATGAAAACAAGATCGAGAAAAGGGCGCAGGCCTCTGTCACCGTGACGCAGGCTGATGGATGCCGTGTCGGAGCTTTAACCGGCAAATCACACAACGCATCTCGCGCCGTGCTGAGTTTGACTTCGAGCCTTTTTTGGACTATGACAAGTTGTGACTGTCCGATGGGATGGGTCAAGGATAGATATAGTACGTTCCCGACTCCCACCAGCTCCCTTGAAAAGTCTGTTCTTGATTGGGTATGTACACGCCACTCAATTGGGTAGACAACTATCGTAACTCTGGCAAGCTATCTGTCTATCGCTCCACCTCCGATACGTGATCCATTCCCCTCGGTACAAACTGGCATTCCTGTTTGGGGTGATGTCCGCGACGTCCAGGTTTAATAGAAGCGGTCGTGCTCTTCCGACTCCTTTCTTGCTTGCACAGCTGTTTGATACGCCAACCTTTCGCCCGCCTTGCCAATACGCACAAGAAGACAGACATCTCCATACGCCATACCCAAAGATGCTTCATTTCCATACGCGGGATAAGCAGTCTTTTGACGGTTGATTGTCGTCAGGGGTGTGACCCACTTCACTTCCTTTTTGTCTCGCCGGATGCAGATTCCACCGTATAGAAGTGTAGCATCATGACCGGGTCTTCGACCGCCCTGTCGTCCCTCGGCTTGGGTACACTGTCGGTAAGCACAGCCTCGAATTCCTTGTCGTAGAATTGTTCATAATACAGGTATAGCACAGGCTCGAACCCAAGCGCGCGCACACTCTGGTACACAGTCGCGTCACTACCTTTCAGCAGACTGTAGACGTGTTCGAGTGTGTGCTCCACCTGGTACACGTGCCTCAGTCCAAACCCGAGCGTACCGCCGTCTGGGAGGAATTCCGGATTCTTCAGGAGGGCCTCGAAGGCTGAGCGGAACATCCGCTCGTTCTCATCCTGGGGGGCGGAAGGCGGTTCAAGCACCAAGTCCTTCGCAGAGGGACGTTTGTTGTCATCGAAGTACAGGTTGTATGTCAACGTGACACGATGGCCGGATGTCACGGGAACGACCTCGTGCTCGACGTCGCTGAAAAACGCCGCGTAGGCGACCGAGGATGGCTGTGCAACCGCCAGCACGGAGGCAGAGTCGAACGTCCATTCTTGGCCGCGGTGCCGAAGGAGTAGAGCCCCACCCACGTGTGGGGTTGGAAACGCGACCACAAGAGATCCGAACATCTTTTCGTTGCGTGGGGTATCGACGTGCGGCTTGAAAAACGACCCCTTGCCTGGGCGACTTCAAGTTAGTCTGCGCTAGAGGCACGAATTTGGATTAGGCGCATACTGTACACGTTGAGCTTGTATAGTTCAACCTTGATCTTGCGGGTCGAGTCAGTACCTTCAAGAAGGTAGTCGCGCACGATCTTGATCAGGTCGGTGTGATCAGGGACTAGCGGTGTGGAAAAACGGTTTGTGTCCATCTTTCGGGCCTTGCGGTAAGTCTCATCCATGACGTCTTGTTTATTGTGGCCGAATGTGGCGGGCTCACAGGCTTGCGTGAGCTCCTCTATCTCGTTGGGGGTGGCATCCAAGAAATTGATATGTCTACTGTATCAAGAGTCAATAAAGGGGGTTTCACGCACGATCAATTGGCGTCTACGAACCTGGCTACATGATCGTCGTTGGTGACCTTGTAGAAGAGAGAGAAATGAGAAGTTGGAAGTTGGAGCGACCCGCTTGCGAAGGGCGGCTCGTTGATGATTGACGTCCGTAGTGGGGTAAGTAGTTGTTCTAGATGGTCCATGGTTGTGTTGGTCAGGTCGTTGGTGGAACGGAAGGACAGGGGTCGTGCTAAGGCTCGGATTTATAGCAGGAGCCACGCCCAGAACTTCGCAGTTCTCACCCGAGTCATCGTTATGCATGGCATACCACGGTCGCATCGCAGGTCCGAGTCCGTTCCTTGTCATGCAACAACAATCCAGTCCACCTTCACCTTCACCTCGCGTCCCGTGGCCCAGGGCTGGGTGTACTCTTCCTCACATACAACACGCACGGAAATCGTCGACACATCCACTGCATGAAGAAAGAGCAGATTGTCACAATGTCTGCACATCTCAAGCCTAGTGTCATTGCTCGTGTGACTGATATCAGTTCTCGTATAGTTTGCCGAATTTTGAGCCTTTGGTGGAGGACTGGAGATGTTGTGTGCACATCAATAGTCATCAGCAAAATGTCACAGCTACTTGATGCACTTGACAGTAACCAATTGCCTTCCTTCCGAAATCATCCGCGCGCCACTGCCAATCTCCTCCCTTCGGAAACTGTAGTAAACCCTTGCTTAGTAATCTCGTTCGCGCCTCAGGCTCATCCACGTCTAATTTTACGGGCTTTGGTCCACTTCACGTGGACCACTGGTTCCCTCCTCGCCACATTCCTTTGTCTCTAGCTCAATCTAACCCACCTGTGTCTGACAGTCACCGCTCGCTAAACCCTTCATACCCCTCCTCGGCGAGTCCTCGCCATATGATGCGGTCGCATATCAACTTACAGATTTACCTCGCTTACTCGTGTCCGGACATCCGTAGCGTTCTCTTTTGTCTCGTTCCGGACCTGCTTACTACCGTTCATTGACAGATGAATTACTTGCTTCTGTAGCTAGATACACATGCCCAAATACATAAACCCCAGAGAGGCCTCCTCGAAGGCCAGCGCCCTCTCTTCTGGACATTTTCCTCCTCTATTCATTTGCGTGAATCCCTTTTAAGCTCTCTTTATCTCGACCTCCCTTCGTCTAGGCTTCTCGACGCCGAACCGACTCGGAGCTACCGTGCTGCCATGCGTCCTGATATCTCTGCGTTGGGAAATCTGTCTCGTCTGCTCGAGGAACTCTTGCTCCTCACTCCTCAACTCGCTCTGCTTGTTCCGGCTCGGCGATCGAACTTCTCCCTTCTCTTTATCTTCCCTCATCCTCACTCTTATCTCTCGGACCCACCGGCGCGCCGTCTCGCGCGCTACACGGTAATAGCAAATTATTTATGTTAGGGTAGATGCCCTGAAGCCCAGGGCGAGGATGACCCTTGCACCAATCTTGTAACACGTGTCGCCGTCATCATTGCCGCCGTCAACTGAACAGTATGAAGTCAGGCAGGCTCAGGATGGCCTACATCATTTGTGATGAACTCTGTGGCTATCCTCGTCGTTGCCCTCAAAGCTGAGATAGGGCCCCGAGTCAGAACGGTGACGTACACCATTGTCACCGTCGCGATGGCTAGCTGACCACGAACTGAGGCACGGCGGGAGACCTCCAACACGTTGGTGACGTGTGGTGTCGTCGTCTGTGACTGCTCAAATGCTGAGGTAGGGGTACGGGAAGGGATCTGCGTAACGTTAGTGACGCATCTCATCGATGTCGTTCACAGCCCCAAAGTGAGGCGAGTCGTTGATGGTCTCACACTGCGTTGGTGATAAATGGTTCGACAATCACACAATTTCGCACTCTATCACTTCATACACAGCCCTGGAGCTATTGTTACCTTTCTAGGTAGCGTGCTCATCTAACTAATTCAAGTCCGCTGCGCAACTTCAGTGGGCCCAGTATCTTCCCAGTTCTATGCCGCTTAAGAATCGAGTCTAGATATCTGTTCTCGGAGATTACGGTACTAACTCTGATTTTTGCAGTGCCCATCCACTCCAATACGCACGCGGTACAACAAACACAGGTTCTGTACCATAGGGTATAATTACCGATCCGAAAAAAAAGCCAGCCTCCCGCCTCCCGCTGCGCCTATTACATAAGGATTAGCCACGGCGGTTCTAACCATCGTCGTCACCGTCTGTACTGGGCGTGTGCTGCTGCCGCAGCCCAGAAGTGTCCCATTGGAACATTTCTCTTCTGTGTAGGGGGTCCGGGGTTTGCTCGGGCTGTATCTCCCTTCCTTGCGGTTTCTGCTGGGTGTGTAACAAGTGTGGAGTCTTAAACGCCTCGTGAGTCACCTGGAGCTTCAGTAGATGGCTGTGTTGCTTACTTGATTCGTTGTTCGGTGCTTTCCTTGTCGACAAAGTGGGTCGCAGCGCAAGCAGGATCCTGTCAACCCTGGACGCTGTATGCGAGGAAACCCCTGATGGCAGGGTAGTGCTCGGTTGTGAAGACATGGAGATGCGTAAGTGGGGGGTGATATTACGGCTGGCAGTACTAAGTGATGGATCCTTGATGCCGTGTCCTAATTCCTCCTCCCTTTTTATCTCACTCAGGACTATGACCGGACCATATCTATGCTTACTCACGATGATTCGAGGAGCCAGGACATTTGTTGTAGGCCGCTGCCATGTGCAAGTAGTTAAGCTTATTTGCCTAGGAGGTATTACGGAAGGATGTCCCGAACAGCTTTCGAGTCAGAAACGAAGCCTGATGCTGTGCTCCCTTTTACAGGAGGGTATATGGACTTTCCGACATGCATTGGCCGAGATGACCGAAGCGCAAGTGTACGTATGACGAACACGTAGGGGAAGAGATGGGGTTCAAGATATACCCGCAAAACTACAACCGCGACTCAACATTATGGCACTGTCCCGACACAAGCGACCTTAACCTCGTCTCCCCATACTCGCACTACGGCATGACATCGCTGGAGTAGAACCGCAGATAGAGATACAACGCATACGGTTTGACAAAGTGTTACAGTTGCCCGTGACTCGGAGAGGGAGCCGGGCAAGATGCCATAGTATATAGTCTGAGCAGCTGGGTGCCCTTCCCTGAGTTCAACCTGCGCGTAACGTACTGCAGTGACTCGGAGGCCAAGACTATGGGTGCACAGAATAAATCAAAGAAGCGATGCGACGGGCTCCACACCTCAAGTTAATGTACGGCCTTGAGCGCCTGCTCATGACTCATAGTACAGCCAAGAAGAAGAACCACGTGGCACTTGCATTCGTTTTTGGGCAGGCTCTGCCAGGCTGACATCGTGGAAGCAGCCATCAAGCAAGCCTATGGGGATGCGGCAGTGCTCGGCAGAATTGTGTCGTCAATTGGTTCCCTCTCTCTCTCAGGCACTGAATTACTGTAATGGTCCCGGGGCCCGCTGGCAGGGCCTCTGAGCGACAGTGGACTAGTACATGCAACACTCATCCCTTCGTCCCTGCCACGCCCGTTGAGCTCCTTGACCCTAACACAGCATTCTTCTGGTATAGTACTTGTCGCGATGCGCGACCAAACCCGGAGAAATCACACATATGGATCTCTGGGGGAAGTATGACGTCAACTCCATAAACGGTCGACAATATTATATCCTTTTCGTCGATGACTGCTCCAGGAACGTCACTGTGTACTTCCTGAAGGCTAAAAGCGAAGCCGCGCAACATGTAAAGAATTATGTCGCGCACCTTAAAGCGAACGGCAAGTCGCCGCGCGCTATAAGATGCGACCGCGGAAAGGAGTTTGTCAATCACAACCTCCGCGCATGGTGCAACGAGCAGGGCATAGAAGTCCAGTTGACGGCACCATATTCCCCAGCTCAGAACGGCGTCGCGGAGAGAATGAATCGCACCCTCGTAGAGCTTGCGAGAGCGATGCTTACCGCCTCAAAATTGCCGGAATTCCTTTGGGAACAGGCCGTGAAACACGCAGCGTACGTGCGAAATCGTTCGTACACAACGGCAGTCCCAGATTCCACACCATACGAAAGATGGTGCAACAAAAAACCAAACGTGTCGCATCTCAGAGAATTCGGCGCACCAGTATGGGTGATGTTACAAGGCCAGAACGTCAAGCGAAAGATGTTGCCTAAATCACAAAGAAGAGCATACGTCGGATATGACGACGGTTCGAGCTCAGTTGAATACTACAGCGTGCAGTCGCGCAAAGTACTCAGTTCCAGAAACTACAGATTCCTTACCCTACCAGAGAACCCCACGCCGTCAGAAGAAATCGGGGTAACGCCCGATCCTACACGTGAAGGGGAGCCGGAGGGAGGCACGCGAAGAATGGGAGAGAATTCACGCGCACACGAGGGTAATGCACGTGCACCGCCGGACATACACAGGATTGTCTCGAGAGAATCGGACAATACTCTGCCCCACGTACTCGACAACGCACGGAGCACCCATCCTGATAGCACACGGAATAGCCCGCACGATAGCTTAAAGAGGAAATACGAGCATCTGGACGAGACAAGTGGTCAGGACAAACCCAGAAGAACAAGGGGTAAACGTACCGACTACAAACACTTAGCTGATCCCTTCTCTGACTCAGAAGAAGAGGAAGAAAGCAACACCAACATAATACCACTAGAGGCAGAATTCGCGCACTCCGCAGTCTCAGGTGATGAACCCAACGGTCTAAGGGAGGCAAAGCAGTCCTCAGAATGGCCAGAGTGGGAAGGCGCAATAAAAAGGGAACTAGACCAGCTGAACCAGATGGGTACCTGGAAACTAGTGGAAAAGCCAGAAGGCGTCGTGCCCATAGCGAACAGGTGGGTATTCGCCAAGAAACGGGACAAGGACGGCAACGTCGTGAAGTTCAAAGCGCGACTAGTAGCCAAAGGTTGCTCCCAGAGACCAGGACATGACTATGTCGAGATGCATTCACCAGTCGTGCGCATGGAGACCATGAGGGCTATATTAGCAATGGCTCCAACAAAGAAATTGTTGATCCAGCAGATGGACGTCAAGGGCGCGTACCTCAATGGCATTTTGTGAGAGCGCGTCTACATGAAACAGCCCGAAGGTTTCGACGACGGAACAGGGCGAGTGTGCCTATTAGAGAAAAGTCTCTATGGCCTAAAGCAGGCCGGACGCGAATGGAACATAGTGTTTGATGACAGACTCAGGAAACATGGATACAGGAGATTAGACCATGATCCGTGCACTTATATTATGCGCCAAGGCGAAGATTTCGCGATAATAACAGTGTGGGTAGATGACCTACTGCTGTTCGCTACAACCCAAGATCTCATGGACCGCATGAAAGATGATCTGCGCTCCGAATGGGAATTAACGGACATGGGCGAGCCATCAAGGATCGTTGGCATCGAGATCAAAAGAACAGAAAGTTCCATTACCATATCCCAGAAGCACTACATTGAGTCTATCCTCAAAAGCGAGGGTATGGAACACGCGAACCCTGTAGGAATGCCATTGGACCCTAACATAATGTTAGTACCTAACCCAGACGGCGTTGAAGGGAACCGAAGCAACTCCTATGCTAGGTTGCTGGGAGAATTGCAATTCGTGGCAAACGCGACGAGACCAGACATCGGACATGCAGTGAGTAAGCTTGCGTCGTTTACATCGAACCCCAGCATGCAGCACACGGTGGCATTAAAGCGAGTGCTGCGCTATTTATCTGGAACCAGAGACTACGGCATAACCTACAAGAGGATGCCGGCGGGACCAATTGTATTTCATGGCTTTGTCGACGCGGCATACGCCAACACGGCCGGTTGTAAGTCAACGTTCGGCTATGTATTTATAACCGGAGGAGGAGCAATCTCCTGGAAGTCAAAGAAACAGACGACTATAGCTTTGTCGTCTACAGAGGCCGAGTACGTCGCAGCATCCGAAGCAGCGAGAGAAGCGTGCGGGTTGAGAACTCTATATGAGGAATTAGGATTCCCCCAAGAGTTACCCACAGTTATTTTCTGCGACAACGAAGGGGCAGTAGCCCTGGCCAAGAATCCCTTGTTCCACAAACGGACCAAGCACATAAAAGTAAAATACCACTGGATCAGGAATCTAGTACGGCAAGACGTGGTGCAAATACAAAGCTGCCGTGACCCAGAGCAGACAGCCGATGTGTTGACGAAAGCCTTACCACGCCCAAAGCACCGGCAGCACACCATTGAGATGGGGCTAGCACCGGTTTGAAGGGGAGTGTTAGGGGGCAATCCGGCGCCAGCAGATTAGCGTGCGAGCGGAGCGCACTACCGGAGGGGTAGCGGAGCGGAGCGCGACAGAAGCGCACCGGATGCTCGTAGGGGCACTCGGGTAAACTCGGAATCACATGTGATCGCTCCGATGGTGCTCCGGGTGCATTGATAAGATAAACAAGTCTACACACTCGTATTGTACTTAAGCACGCAAGTAGTTAGACGGACATATTATTCTGTTCGGCAGGCACCCCCCGTCTATTACTGTGGGACGCCTCAAATCTTTACACCGAACGTTGGCAGAAAGATGCTGACGGAATCGTGATCTTCGTGAGTCCTCGTCTTGCTTTCTATACTGCATTTCATACCAAGGCAAAAATCGTAGACCGGACTGTTCTCCGCTGCCGTCGCGGCATTGGGCTCGGTCACCGTCGCGGACCTCAAGCCAGGACCCCAGGATACGTCCGAATTCTATCTCAAGAAGATGTATGAGCTTCAAGTTCTCGTCGACTCCAACGCATCTCGCACATCTATCCCTTCCATTCCGGCTCAACCAGACCCCTTCTCTCCCCCTATATACGCCATCTGGGTGAACTCACTCTTGTTCTTGAGCTTGGTTATCAGTCTTACCTGTGCTATGATGGCAACGTTGATGCAGCAATGGGCACGTCGGTACCTCAGGATCACTCAGCAGCGACAAGGGCGCAAGCCACACCAGCAAGCACGGACCCGTGCATTCTTTGCCGAGGGCGTCGTTAAATGGCGGCTCTTCTCGGCGGTTGACGTATTAACGACCCTGATACATATTTCCCTGTTCCTCTTCTTTGGCGGCCTTCTCATATATCTATTCAATATCAATTACACTGTCTTCCAGGCCGTCGGTTACTCCGTTGCGGTTGCTACCGCGGCATATCTGTTCATCACGTTAGTGCCACTTTTACGGTACGATAGCCCATACTATACATCGCTCTCTTCGATCACCGGGTTGTTACGGCATATGGAAAACCTAGCCAACGACACCATTGGGAAACGGGCACCAGATCTCGACGGCCAGGTCTTGGCGTGGGTTTCCCATGCTGCGCTCGAGGATTCTCAGCTGGTAGAGTTCTTTGAGAACATCCCTGGTTTCTGCAGATCATCTGTGGTCGACAATCCCCTCGGCAGGCTCTTCACCATGGGCAGCGACAGGCTGTCGCAGGCTGTGACGATATTATTGGAACGTACTTGGTCATCCAATTTTGTCTCCGACTCCGACAAAATGCGGCGACTCGTCGCCTGCGTAAAGGTTGCTGATGCTGTACGCCTCTCGGATGCTGCGTTGTCAATCCTTAAAGACATATTCCCTTTGGACCAGCATAAGGTGCTGCGGTCCGTTGAACTGGGGCAATTACTGAGGACCCAGGGCAGTACCGCCCACCAGAAGATTGGTTTATGTGCACAAACCATTGTTGCCGGCATCTTAACAAACGTGCAGGGAGACGATGACCGTTGGATCGCACTCGCTGCGGACCAATTAACGGAACAGGAAGATGTCATTCGCGGCTACGTCAAACATGGAAATGATAGCGTGTTACTTGCCAACCTGATCCATATCACTCGCCTCAGCTTTCGCTCTTTGGGGGACTGGGACGATCGGGATATGGTGGACGAGTCATCATACATATTGCCATCACTTTCCAATTTTGACATACGAAATACTCTTCCTGAACTGCAGCAGGACTTCCGCGACTTGTGGTATGAAATCGACCGAGAAGCACAGAACAACGGAAACAGGGTTGCTATCGAGATCCGGGAAAACATTCGCAATCTTTACAATGCTTTAAATCCAGGCACTAATACTACCCCGACAACACCACCCGCGTCCAACACCAACTTGCCAGCCCCTAGCAGCACCCCCACTGGGGGTTTCCATCCACACCCACATCCCGACTTAGCTGAAAAGGATCGATCTTACGCCCTCCCCTCCGCATTGGTACCTGCATCTTCATCGTCAACTACCGCCCTCCCCCCCACCGCAGTGCACCTAGCCTCGTCTTCGGGTCCTAATGTTACTACCACCACCACGACGGGGCCATTGTCAGGCATCGTGGTCACACCCAGGGATGGCGACGCGGAGGATATCCAAACACCGACGAGGCTGAGTACAAAAGCCCTCGAGAAGCGGCCACTCCTCTTGGAAGACTCAGATTCCCTCGATGCACATGACGATACTTAGCACCCGAACGTTCTTATTCGGCCCAAATGCGCCCGTTACCCCCGCCAGTCAGAACCACCAGTGGCCAATACGGAATCGCAGTCTATGGTCATTGCGGCTTGTATTTTCGTTTTGGGATTTCTGTCGGGGCGGTGTTGGTTCTTTGATGCTTTGGACAGATACCGTACCGTGTTACTGGTTATAAGAAGTTCCTGTATATACCTAGCCTCTACTGTCTACGCCCTCGCTATTAAAGGCTCCACTCTCGCCTCCAACTCTCCCACTCCACTTTATTTGGTTCTGATTGGTCGTGTACCGACCGTTCGTATTCCGTTCCCTCACTGGGTGGAAATGCAGAATTGTCCACGTCATTGCCGTCACAGATACTATCAGCAAAAGGTAGTAACTCAGTAGGAGCGACCCGAGGAAAGGTAATGAAGACAAGCGCAAAGGTAAGTTATATATCACCCATACACTTCTCCTGGTCTTGACCTATACTAAGAGGGCCTTTATCTCAATCTCGTCGACGCCCCTAGTGTATCTCGTCGCGGTCGTCGGCCGCTACCGCGATTCCACCCATCGCCGATTGCGGGATATTACCACGACTCGAAGGCTCTACATGACCTTTACAACGCCGGATAGTGGCGAGAATTCCGTCTATCTTTGGTGGATTGTCATCACTGAGCAACTCATCCAGGAAAGACCCGGAACTACGCCGCTCAATCATCGCGCTCGAATAATGTAGGGAGATCAGCATAAGGAGTCCTGCCTGGTGTAAGAGGCCTGTACCCCGAACCACGAGAAGGGACATGCCTTCGCTGAACGGCCACAAATTCAATCCCCACAGTCATCCACTATGCATCTACTCATCGCGAACAACGAGGGGTCGATGGGATGGTCGATCCCATTAGTACAGGCCCCAGACCTGCTGAAGGACACAGAGAAGAGCAGAAGTTCTTGATGGAAATATATCAGCGTCAGGAGCGCCTCGCGGGTGCGGGCAGTGCAGATAGTACATCTACCATCGGAATCCATTGCCTTACACTCCATTCTTTGCGATGTGAGGACCACATGCCCACAACGTGCCTTTCCATGCTTTACACTGCGCGGGTTTCGGGATCGAAATAACTGGCGTCGAGAGGGACATGACGATAGAATCGTCCCAGGGACAACTGCCAGTATTGTGCGATCGCGCAATCGGGTTTTGCTGCAATTCGGAGTCAAGTCCTCGCAGTCATGCCATATTGAGATTCTTCGGCAAGAACACACAAAGGAAGATACGATGTGTACATCCCATGTTGCTCCCCATCAGGACCAAGATGAGTCCAAAGCTTGCCGTCTGATCCGGGTTCGTGGTGGTCACGTGGACTCTATCCACCAGTTCTTCCTACACGGAGCATTTGGCATTTGAAAAGGGACGGGGAACATTAAGGAAATGGTTAGATGTGCACACGTTAAACGTTTGGAAAAGTACCGGTTGGAGAACCGGTGTCAATGAGTCGAGGGACCACAACCAAACGCAGGATATCGATGACTGGTGGCAATTGGTAGGACGATGTATATGGATGTTGTGAGGGCATAATGCCGTCCAAGGCGATGATGTAGACAGGGAACAAGGGGGGAGAGATAGCTGACAGGAGAAGACTTTAGTTACGGAAGATGCTGAGCTCAGGATCACTAGACGCCACAGAAGTCGCAGGAAACGTTTTAGTCATTACGCAGAGTGCTTTAGAAGAGGGAACACGAGGGAATGATTACGATTACAGGGTGAGCATAGAGGGTTTATCTACATGAGAGGCGACAATAAGAAAGGGAAAGCGATAGTGAGAACCACAAGTAAAGTACTTCACAATGCAAGTGACAGGGAATGGTGATTCTTTGATCCTGATGTCATTGTATCCGCATAGCACGTCAAACTTGGTGAACATTCTCATCCTGTGGAGAACCTGTTGACGTCGAGCGGGGGAGGCGAGTGATGTTAAGAGCGAAAAAGCGTGGGAAGTGTCTAGAAATGTGGCTTTCACGCGCAAGTCGAGGGTAATCCTACCAACGACGCATAAGATATTGGTGAGGAGAGAAATATGTATGGCCTTCCCGTAGAGACGAACAAAGCTAGACAATAGAGCATGGTTTACCGGGGTACAAAGCACGGGGGGAGCTCGCCAGGGTCTTCGCTCCGACCAACGGGCAGTCGGCCCGCTACGTTGACCTCTGCTGAACTCCCACACTGACCTGTCACAACCTACTTTTTATCCCTAATGTCCTTTCTCCGTCTTACCACCCGCGCTCTGCGTCCAGTTCCGGCGCGCCATTTCTCCACTGCCGGAGGCGGTCCTACCAAATCATCCAACCTCCCCCTCTACCTCGGCGGCGCAGGCCTGGTAGGACTTGCCGCGTATGTCTACCTTGGTGGCTCACCAGTGCCCTTCTCCGCGGCATCACCACCGACCAAGAAGAAGCAGGAAAAGTCCGCGCTGGACCCGGAGCGCTTCCTCGATCTCAAGCTCAAGGCAGTCGAGCCGTACAACCACAACACCGCGCGCTTCGTCTTTGAACTGCCCGACGGCGGGGCGGCGCTCTCTCCCATCACGTCCCTGGTCGTTGTGCGCGCATCCGAGGGTGTTGCTGGCGCGCCCCTAGACAAGAAGGGCAATTTGGCTGTACGCGCGTATACGCCCATCTCGAGTCCTGAGCAGGAGGGCGAGCTCGTGTTGCTGATCAAGAAATACGAGAATGGGGTGATCAGCAAGTACGTGCACGAGCAGCTCAAGCTAGGCGACACGCTGCCATCAAGGGCCCGATCTCGAGGTTCCCCTATAAATGTACGCGCACTCGCTCACCCGTCCGCCACTGTGTCTCACGGTGACGGATATCGAACGCAGCGAATGAGTTTGAGCATGTCGCGCTCATCGGTGGTGGCTCGGGCATCACGCCGCTATACCAGCTGCTCAACCACGCGCTGAACGACCCTACGAACCGGACGCGCTTCACGCTGCTTTATGCCAATGTGACCGAAGCGGACGTTCTTCTCCGCGAGGAGCTTGCCGCCCTCGAGCGCGCGCACCCGAACACGTTGCGCATCGTGCACACGCTCGACAAACCCCCTGCGGGCTGGTCCGGCGCGTCGGGATACGTCAGCAAGGAGCTCATCAAGGCGCACATCCCACCTGCGGAGCGGGGTGATAAGGTCAAGGTACTCATATGCGGTGCGTTGCATTTCCTCTCTGTTCCTTGCGCGGGTCGTGAATAGGCGCTGACTCGGAGTTCCGTGGCACCGATGAATAGGCCCACCGGGACAAGTCAACGCTGTTGCAGGGAAGAAGGACGGACCGAAGCAGGGTGCGATCGGTGGGATTCTCAAGGAGCTAGGATATACGGAGGATCAGGTGTTCAAATTTTAGAGTGACCGACCCCCTTGTATCCCCGAAAACAGCCCATTTTGCTTGCGCTGATTATAGAGAAAGCTAGTATAGATCTCCGAATGCAAGTGCTTTGATCTTCGGATTTTAGTGATAGAACGCAACCCTCGACAGTTCGGAACACCCCTTTCGATATACCGACTAGGAAGATGAGCCCTTGACGGACGGGTAGTATGGTGACCTGTAGTTCATGCCAGTGCGTCAGCTTTGAACCACATATTTTCTCGCTTCTGTGTCGTCGCTGCTCGCGTCCTCCCGACTTTACTGATCTCCGCGGAAGCTCCGCCAACAACCCGGCCAAGCCAGCCAGACCCATCGCCCATCTGTCAGCCTCAGGCTGCGACTGGTGGCAGCGATCGGTCGTCCACCCCGTCCCGTGCCTATCCTGTAGCAGACTTGGAATGGCCTCCGACGAATGAGGTAAGTTGCTACGAATACTAATAGTACGCGGGGCCTCGCACGCCGTGCGCGCTCTATAAAGAAAAACCGGAAGAGACACTTTGATAACGTAGCCTGTGTCGACGTGTCGAGGTAGTCTCACAGGAGGAGGGTAGCGTAAACTTGAAGTTAAAACTGCCAATTCAATTCAGGATGCGGAAGTCGAAGGCACCAGAAGACGAGCGTCTCCGTGCCACCGAGATTATGCATGCGTGTCTCCATCCGACAAGCATTTGCATACACACGAAGCTGCACAATCAAACAATGAAGTCGAAACGTTGGTCTCCGCGAGCCCGTCTTCCAAGACAACGCGTAGCGATCAAGTCGAGGCAAGTTCTGAAAAACGAGTATTGGTGGGATTTGCGCTCGGTTTCGAAGATATGATGTTTTATTTCATGGGGTGTCGATGTAACGAGTTCGTATGGGACATATACTACACCTACGCACGCCTTGCTAGTTAGCATACAGCTTGAAAAGTTTACCACTACTGGAACCATGCCAGAGGAGACGTCATGCCCTCACTGCCTGCGCGACGATGATTCACTGAGTTTCTTCAATGTAGCGTCGAGTACCCGCTTGTCGCTCCCCTTCGACATCCCCGTTCTAATCGAAGTCGACCAGGACCACTCGTTCCGGGTCGTCCCTGCTGATAATCAAATTTGCGTCTCGAAGGTCACCATGGACCCATCCTCTATCATGAAATTCATCCACCAGCTGCCTGAGGTCCCCGGACCAGGCCGAGAGGTGCTTGGGTGCATGATCGTGGAGAGTGTGCACGTCATGGTCGATCCTCTCTATCACCACGACTTGCCAGCCATCGGGAAGGACACCATGACCTAACAGTCGGGGTGCGTGACCCCGCTCTGCGCAGAACTGATGCAGAGGTAAGAAATATTGTCGGGTAAATTTGACGAGAACCTTGCGTGAAAATCCATCCACGTCGGGCGGCCTGGCTTCGGCAAGGTAGATGAACCGATTCGAGTGTCGTTTCTTGCCTTGATATTCCCCGGCGAAGATTTGAAAACGGATGGTGCTCTGTGAATCGCTCGTGGTGCCGGAACGAGAATAGATAGGAACCTCGTTGATGGAGGGTAGGGGAACGTCAAGCTGGGGCGGTACCTCAACACTGCGGTGAAACTTCGCCGTGTCTTCGTGTATGTGATAACGAAGAATGCAGGCAGCTCGGAATGTTCTGACCCAACGATTTCCAGTATCAATTACCGTCGGGATAAGTGGTGTCAGCGCAACCACCCGCCGTGAATTTACAAATGCTAGCGCATAGAAGTCAATGTGCGCCCCTATAAGAGAAATGCGTTTGGGCACTAATGATCATGTAGACTTTGATACTCACCGACTACCACTATACCGAGTGCGGGGAAAAGAAAACGCCCTTTCCACGATTTGTCGAAGACTTGCGAGCGCCTGCACATAATACGCAGATAATTCAATTATGGGGTCGGAATTTGTAGCACCAAGCTCATTCCTGATCTCCATTATGGTTTCTATGGTCTTCATTGGTCCGAGAGCATGTCCGTCGGAGGAGCGATCTCTGTAGACATTTGCTGCCATAAGCGGGTATACTCGCGATCCAAGATGGCATTCAAAAATGTCGTTTAGACGGTTCAGTGCTTCGTCCCTCCGCGTTCTCTCATCCGGATAATACTTGCACATTGCGTTCGCAAAGTCGTCGACGCAGATCTCAAATCGACGTTTGTTGCAGCTAAACATAGGGTCCATCGATCTTCATTCGCACAGTCCAGGAAGCGTCCAAATCCATGATATAGAAGAGCAACTGGTGGGAATTGGGTGTCATTATACGAGCGGTCGTTGGCGAACCGTGTGACAGGATTCTCCTGCAGCTTGCGTACGTTGCTACACTCGGCAATGCTAGACGGTGCTCCCTGGACGGCAGGACTCGTAAAATACGACGGCGTCTGGTCATCGTCTTCCTTCCTTGATCGCTTCCGCGGTGATTCTGTCAGTGGCGGTAACTGAATGATTAGATGAAGATGCTTGGGGGGTAATGGCGTGACTCCAAAGCACTCTGTGATACTGAGATAGTGCTCCAGGAACTTGGCTTTGTCGTTCTCCTTGGTAGGATCCAAATGGAGAGCCTTCACGTTGTCTTGGAAGTTGGCATCCGTGAGGTTCAGGAAGGGAATAGGCTTCCACAGGGATAGAGAATGAACGGGGTGAGACTGCAATGATGGGTCGAGAGTCCGAACAAGGAGAGCAAGGTCCCCAGCCATGTCACGAGATGAACGATCCAAAATAAAAACTTTGGACATCGGCTCGCAAGTCACACTGACTAGGAGGCAGAGAAAAAACGTTTCGCTAGTACCTTGCATGGTAACAATCTCATCGTCTTGAAGTTTAAAGGCGGAGCCTGGAAGTTCACACGACGCCCGCAATGGGCGTGTTGGCCGTATTAGGCTATGCTTAGTCATGCTGTTCCCACGGGCCTCGTGTTTGCAACGCCAACGCCCTGTTAAAATGTTTGTTGGTGACCTGCCAACTTCTTCTTAAACTCCATAACACACATTTCGTCAATGTCTCAAACACGCCACCAGGCCATCACCATTACTGGAGACATAGGTATGTTGCCCGCCGCTTAGGCTCGTCCTCGCCAATTTTGCCCATGGTTACACTAGATGCCGTCCCTAGCCAGGGTCAGAAGGCCCCAAATCAGGACCCGGAGCCCGAGTTTGCTGATAGCTCTGGACCTCTCTTTTTCATGTATCGAAAGATGGCAGACGAAGAAGACAACAAAATGGCTGAACGCTGGCAAAAAGATGCAGACGGGATCCTTATCTTCGTGAGCCCTCAGTTTATTTTCCATACCGCTTCACATATCAAGTCAAATATTACAGACCGGTTTGTTCTCTGCTGCCGTCGCGGCATTACTTGCCGTGACAGTCCTGGACCTCAAGCAAAACCCCCAGGATACGTCCGCATTCTATCTCGAGCAGATTTATCAATTTCAAGTCCTCGCCAACTCCAACGTACCTCGCCCTTCCACTCCGGCCCAACCACCTTCCTTCTCTGCGCCGAAGTACACCATCTGGGTAAACTCACTCTGGTTCTTGAGCCTAGCTATGAGCCTTACCGGTGCTATGCTGGCTACGCTGCAACAACAATGGGCACGTCGATACCTTAGGATGACTCAGCCCCCACGGTCGAGCCCACATGAACGAGCGCGAATGCGTGAGTTCTTCTCCAACGGAGTCGACAAGTTGCGCTTTTCCTGGGCAGTTGAAGCGGTACCCACCCTGATACATATGTCCCTGTTCCTCTTCTTTATCGGCCTTCTCATTTATCTCTTCAATACCGATCACACTGTCTTCATCGCCGTAGCCTGGTGGATCGCGGTTTCTTTCGCGATTTACTTACTCATTGCGTTCATGCCAATCATCCGGCTTGACAGCCCATACCGTGCACCGCTTTCTTCACCGGCCTGTCGGGCTGCTGCCGGTATATTATGCCTAGCATTCGGAATTCTGGGTTTTTTGGCTTTCTTTAAAGATGCCGCCCGGACGCGCCTTTATTACAAAAGCAACTACTATCGCAAATGGGTCTCACGAGGTATGAAGAAGATAACCGCGAAGACGGTTGAGCAATCGTCCTTGGAAATTGACGGCCGCGTCCTGAAGTGGACATTCAATGCCCTGGGGGAGGATCACGAATTGGATCGCTTTTTCCAACGCGTCCTTGGCTTCTGTCGCTCCAAAGTGGTCAATGATCCCCAACGCATTCTCCATAATCTAGGCGAGTGGGAGCTCTCGTTGGCTTTGGTTAGATTCCTGGAACGTACTTGGCTATCTAACCTGGTCTCCGAGTCGGAAAAAAAACGGCGGTTCGTCATGTGCGCCAAGGTCGTCGATGCGGCAGGCCTTCATCATGCGGCTTGGTGGATCCACAACGGCACTTTTGAAGGGGATTGGTATAGGGTCCTACGATCCGTTGAGATGGGGCATTCTCTGAGATGGCGGGGCATCAGGGGCGACCAGGAGATTGGCTTGTTCTCACAAAGCATTGTTTCCCAAACTATTGCGGACGTGCAAGGAAACAACGGAAGTTGGGTTGCGCTCGCTACGGACCAATTAGGCGGTGCCCTTCCACGCTACCTCCAACATGGCAATGATAGCGTATTACTCGCCAACTTGATCCACATCACTCGCCAGATCTTTGACTTCTCTTCTGGGGTCCATGGGGAGATGGCTACCAAAACGTCGGACTGCATCCTACCATCACTTCCAAGATTTGATGTACGAAGTACTCATCCAGACCTGCAGCACGAGTTCTGTGTCTTGTGGAATAGCATCGTTTCAGAGGTGCAGACCAGGAAGAGCGCTATCGGGATTCTCATTGGCATCCGCCATATTTACCTCGATTTACATCAAGGGACCGATTCTGCCCCTACAGCGTTTGACCCGACCACCGTTAATACCGACCCCAGACTATCTGATCCATCGTCCTATCCCGTGTGCGAGCTCTCAGAGTATCGTTCCCTCGTAGGCAGTGGCGCAACAGGAGGACCCGCCCACAGTATCGCTATCCCTACCATTCCCTCGCCTGGACAGAATCCAACTCAAACCAGCACACACCCCACAGCCGAATCGTCATCTGGTAGTGTCCGTAACGCGTCCGCACGCCCTAATCCGGTATCTACGTCGTCTCATCCCATCTCCCTCAACGCCAACATCCCTCTCGAAGTCTCGCGGGATATAGTTGCCGATGGCGCAATAAGAGACATCACTGACACCCCATCTCTGGCCAACCCTAACATTCAATCTACCCTTAGCGGCGATGCAGCTCTACAGCCCAACAAGGGAGCAACGCTCGTCTCTCTTGCTATGGCACCTAGCTCCCTACCGTCGCCTCCCCTTATGCCGGCCCCCAGTAGCGCGCTCACCGGGGGCCCGAGCATTCCTCCTCAGCCAGAACTCGCCAGTCAGACCTATATCATAGAAGCAACCACTCTGCGACCCGAGGACCGTGATCCATCAGAGAGTTCTGCCTTGTCTCCGCAAGGCTGAGCGAACTGCAGTTAATGGACATCCTAGGTTCGTAGTGTATTTTCTGTTGCTTTTCTTGACAAGGCATAATGTTCTTATAGATGGTAGGTATTGATTCTATCTGCAGCGGGTTATGCCAAGGGTTGAGGCGGGTCTCGAGTATACACGGATTTAGCATGTTTCCTCGAAACTTCCGAATAACGAGACTTCGTGCTATACTTATAGGGATCTACAGTACATCACTTTTGTCAGCGTATCTTTCTGTAGTGTTCTCTTGGAGCGAACCTGGTCATCCAACTTGGTCTCCAAGTCGGTCAAAAGACGGCGGTTTGTCACCCACACGGAGGTGACCCATGTGGCGCACCTTTCCGGTGCAGCTTGGAAAATCCTGGCTTTCGGTTTCTTTGAAGACCGTCCTGACGTTGTCGAAGTGGGGGATTCACTGAGAAAGCTGGAGAATAGAGACTTCCAAAGGATTGGCTTGTGTAAACAAATCTTTGTTGCCTATATCCTTGCAACGGTGCAGAATCGCGACGACAGTTGGATTGCGCTCGCTGCGGACCAATTAGGCGATTGTCTCCCACGCTGCTCCGACCGTCGCCAGTGCGTTACTTGCTGGCTCGATCTAGGTAGCGAAATCTCGTAATTCAAAGTAGAAAAATGACATTTACACTCACTCCATGCCTACCAATGGCGAGGTATCTATGCCTCCCGCGATGTCTTCGTACCGCAGCAGGGCGTCTATGCCCCCGGTTGCTTCTAGACCCCGCATGGTGTCTATGCAGCTCCTGCCCCCCGTGGAGTCTATGCCACTCCGCACCATACACTTCGTACCATATCTGGGCCTTAATCCCCACTCCCTCCGCATGGCCGACCGAGCCGCGATCATTGCTTGCTGGGGGTTATATGTTTTCTTTTCCATTTTCTGATAAGGCCCAGAGGTCCTATAGGTGGTGGCTATTGAAACTGTTGCGACGATACACCAGTGACGCAGCGAGGTTATCCCACATATGGAGTACGGAGGATCTAGTGAAGCTGCATGTATGGACTCAGGACTCTCGAGGAGTATCCCGCGTTGGGTCTGGTCTCGCTTGAGTACCCCAGTAAGTCTGGCCTGCTTTAGTTTCCTCGCATCCTTAGCCAGCGACGAGCCCCAGCGAGTTGATCACCACGAAAACTCTGTACAAGCGGTTGTGGAGTAATAGGCTAAAGAATACAATAGAGCTCTCAGTTGCGACATCGGGCGTTCCCTTGTACGATAATTCTTTGCCGTATACAGTATACGTCCCGAGTCTGCTCGCACAAGAAAATAGGAGCCATTCGGCCCTGATAGGCGATCGAGCTCGCCCAGTGCAAGCGTCGTTGTGGAGTTTCTCGATATTATTGCTACGAAATTTTCTTTCAATTTTATAGCTCCTATTATAATTATATGATATCTTGTATGGACTTAAAATACCGTGTAGCTACGACAGGGCAACGTTGCCATAGAATCCAGGCCCAGGCCCTTTGCCGTTTGTCTCGCGTGAATCCAACATTCTGTACTCATCACGTCAATACTCTTTTTTATTTGGGGAATACATCCTGAGGCTGGGTTGGGGATAGTTTATAAATTGTCGGGCAGCATATGTTGAACTTTAAACGCTGAGCGCGTTTTGAGTTTCCCGCTGCCAGTTGAAAAAAATTTTACGGCTCCATTCAATTCGAATATCAAAAAACTTGTCCGTGACGTCGCTTAATTTTCCTAAAACGCGTCGGAAAAAGTCAACTCGGCCTTGTTGAGGTGTTGCCTCCGAGTCTATCTTCACTAGCCATATATACAGGCTCGCTATATACTGTATGTGGGCGAAAGGGCCTATACGCGAGCGATTTCGCCTCTCCATTCCCTTTCCATGGCAAACGAGTTACCTTCCGATCCGAGGTCAATTTTAGGCAAGCTATCGTCACTTTTCTTAACCGTTCCTGCAATAACATTATTTGCTGTACAGGTCTAATTTTACTCGCAATCCTTTGTAGGTGTCAGGATATAGTGCGATGAATCATCGCTGAATCCTTGAGTAGTGGACGTGTATTTCTGCGGGATCGTCAGCCAACAACTGTACTCGTATTGGACTAGCGGTGGGTTTCTCTATTGGTCGTGGATACCATGGTAGATGCGAAAATGTTCGTAGGTTTCAAAGATCCGATATATGTGAGGTGAGCACCAATGATATCTCGCGTTTTATTGGAATTCATTTTCATAGGGCCTTTGTTCTCGTACAGTTTACTGTCGTTCTCTTCCAAAGTGCCATGTATGCTTTCATCTCTAATCCCCTGACTTAACTAAACCGATGGATGCGGAAAACAGAGTCTGGCAGCTGGCTTGGGACATCTAGTAAGTCCTCGGTTTTTCTATTACTATTGCTCATCAATGCTTTCCGTAGTGTTGACCATTATGGTATAGTGGTTGATTTTAAAGGTCTGTCCTACTGCAACCGCGTGCAGCTTGTTGCTCATCTCCGCGTAAGCGGGAACATGGCAGATACCTGTTAACGCTGTGTGTCAATGTCTCCTCATTTTGATGGCGAATGGATTCCTGGCTGTCCGGTCCGGTTCTCACCTGATCCCTGGTGGATGCCTGGTTGACCGTCTTTCCATTTTTAGTATTTACACTCTAACAAATTGCCGCCTGGAGCCCGGACTAGTCTTTGGACTCTCCTTTTCTGCGTTTATCGCTGGCCTAGTCACCATCGCGACCAATTGGCCTTCGAGATCGTAAGGACACTAACTTACCGCACACTCGAGCTCTTATTGATATGCCCTGAAGGAATGGTTTTACTGTCTCAGGACGTGCTATGTCGGTTGTGTGGCGTGCATTACAGGTTGTCACCGAGTGCCACATCACGTGTACGTCATTATTCGATCTGTTCACAGTAAGACTGACCATTCTTCCGCATAGACTTCCTTTCGCGAGTGTTGCTGGCGTCCCGCAGTGGCATTCAGAAATCAGACCATATCGTAAATCATCTCGTTCGCAACGGCATTCAACTTGGACTCTTTGCAACGCTCTGGGCTATCGCAGGGATGGCGACGTGGCTTTTGCTACCGCAATCATGGGTTTATACGGTTTTTGACATGACATCGGGGTCGATATACACACACGTAAGTAGTGGCCGTTTCTTCAAAAAAATGTTCAGAGGGAAAGGGTTGATCGTTTAGATGATTTATGACGGACTGCTATCTCGCACGAGATTGCGTGAGTGCATGGTCGAACGAAACCTGTTCGCGTTGGGGCTCCCTTCGCAGGTACAGTATCAGGTTGCGTACCATTGCGCGTCGTACTGAGCTCATTTGTAGTCTCTTTCGCATACTTTTGAAGGAAAGCGATCGTCGAGGGTGCCTCGAGCACAAGTTGCTATTTCTCAAGTGACGGTTACGGACTTCGGGACGACTACCCAAAACGCATCAGGGGCATCCGGGATTGACGAGGAAAATAACTCTGAACTTGGATGTTCACCTGTGGGGAAGTCGGCTGTTGGGTATGATATCCTGTATAAGGAATGACGTCGACGAGGCCAAGGGATGAGTGAGTCGATTCTCGAGTTATCTATACGGTATTGTTGCTTCAGGAACCCAATGGAATTTTGGCACATCTATAAATGTGTTTCCCCCGTTATATCTTTGTAGTCGCTGGGAGGACCTATAGCGTTGCAGGAGTTACTCATCTCTTTAGTCTTGAGCTTTCCTACCACTGCTAGCCTAGTCGGACTTTAATGACTTTCCACGTGCCCTTGTGTTCTTCACGGGATTGGATCGGCCCGGGAGAAGGTCGCATCATCTATGTCTGATCTCATAGTAATCGATAAGCCCTCCCTGTATCTCAAACGTAGGGTCCTGCCTCTTTCAATTTCACACTCCCAGACTGCTATTGTTCACGTTCCAACGCCTGTTTCATAGAAAAGCGTTTCCTCGTCAGACTGTTGCTTAGCGATCTGACGCCGACACTATATAAGGCTATATTGACAACTTGGTGGCATCTTCGCATCGAAGCTGTCACGCGATGAATGTTACTGTCCAAGTTGAGGTGGAACTACCTGCTTAACCTGGCGCTCAACGTAACGGTCAACCCTTGACCCAGGTTGCTCTGTGCTCACGACGATCCTCCCATACTCTCACAACCCGTAACACACAACATTTTTTCTATGGCGGAACGTGATAATGTGGTCGTTGATATGGCTCAGGGGGCGAATGGCCCAGGTATGTTACCCGTTTCTCGGCCTTATTCTTGCTAATTTCGCCCTGTATACACTAGATCCCCCCAGGAAAAATCAGGAATTCGCTGATAGCTCGGGGCCTCTCTTTTCCATATATCAGAGAATGACAGAGGAAGAAGACAATAAGATGGCCGAACGTTGGCAGAAAGATGCTGAAGGTATCATCATCTTCGTGAGTCCTCCTACTTTCTTTACTACACTTCACACACCGAGGCAAAAACCACAGACTGGGTTGTTCTCTGCTGCAGTCGCAGCATTGCTCGCGGTGACCGTCGCGGACCTCAAGCCGAACTCCCAGGATACATCCGCATTCTATCTCAAGAAGATGTATGAGCTTCAAGTTCTCGTCGACACCAATGCATCCCGCTCGTCTATCCCTTCCACTCCGGCTCAACCAGACCCCTTTTCTCCCCCGAAATATTCTATCTGGGTGAACTCATTCTGGTTCCTGAGCTTGGTTATCAGCCTTACCTGTGCTATGGTGGCGACATTGTTGCAGCAGTGGGCACGTCGATATCTCAGGATCACTCAGCGACCACGGTACAGCCCACACGAGCAGGCACGGATCCGTGCATTCTTTGCCGAGGGCGTCGATAAGCTGCAGCTCTCCTGGGCAGTTGAAGCATTACCAACCCTGATACATATGTCCGTGTTCCTCTTCTTTGCTGGCCTCCTCATATACCTCTTCAATGTCAATCATACTGTCTTCAAGGCTGTCGTTTGGTCCATTGCTGTTTCTGGTGTGGCATATCTGTTCATCACATTGATGCCACTTCTACGGCGCGAAAGCCCGTACTATACACCGCTCTTTTCAATCATCGAGTTGTTATGGGATATGGAAGAATTAGCCGAGAATGCCGTTCGGAAACGGGCATCAGATCTCGACGGCCAGGTCTTGAAGTGGATATTCGACACTGTAGTCGGGGACCATGAACTGGCGCAGTTCTTTGAGAACATCCCTGGTTTCTGTAGATCATCGCCATCAGTGGTCGACGAACCCCTTGACAGGCTCTATACCCTGGGCAAGGACAAGCTGTCACAGGCTGTGACGAAATTCTTGGAACGTACTTGGTCATCCAATTTTGTCTCCGACTCGGACAAAATACGGCGACTCGTCGCCTGCGTAAAGGTTGCTGATGCTGTGCGCCTCTCGGGTGCAGTGTTGTCAATCCTTAAAGACATATTCCCTTGGGACCGGCATAAGGTGCTGCGGTCCGTTGAAATGGGGCAATCCCTGAGAACCCCGGGCAGTACCACCCACCAGAAGATTGGTTTGTGTGCACAAAGCATTGTTGCCGGCATCATAACAAACGTGCAGGGGAAGGATGACCGTTGGATCGCACTCGCTGCGGACCAATTAGGCAAACAGGAAGATGTCATTCGCGGCTACGTCGAACATGGAAATGATAGCGTGTTACTTGCCAACCTGATCTACATCACTCGCCTCATCTTAGCCTCTTTGGGGGACCTGGATGATCGGGATATGGCTGACGAGTCATCATACATATTGCCATCACTTTCCAAATTTGATATACAAAATACTCTTCCTGAATTGCAGCAGGACTTCCGCGACTTGTGGAAAGAAGTTGTTCTAGAAATTTGGAAAAACGGAAACAGCGTTGCTATCGAGATCCGGGAAAACCTTCGCGATCTTTACCTCGCTTTAAGTCAAGGCGGCCATAATGCCTCAACAACGCCACCCGCAGCCGACACTAATCCCAATGGCCATCCCCTACCTGCTCCCGGGGCGGTCGATGACGAGAGCGCTCTCACACACACTACCGCTTCCTCTCCTGTTTCATACCATGACGCAGGTCTTATCGCCGTCGCTCCTCACTCGAATGCGCCAGTCCCAGGTCCAGACCCTGCAGGCGGGTTGTCACCTGGTGATGCCACTGATGCAATGCAACGTACCACCGAAGACGCTGCGCCACCCAATCCCACTCCGGAGCCTCCCGAAAGCCACGGCGTTCCTACAGATTCACAGGATATGGCCATCGGCGGCGGCGCAACGCAACGCAGCACTGCTGATATTTCGTCCAGAGACCAATGCACTCTCCGGCCTAACCCTAGTCGCACCCTTCCCGCAGACCCACATTCACGCATTGATTCTGCTATTGTGTCATCTGCGTATTTCCTCCATGGACCGGAATCTTCTTCTCCCGCCTCGACATCTGCTCCCTCCCCTGCTACTCCGCTGGTAGCTTCTGTTTTAGACCCTAATATTACAAGCATTGCAACACGCGGCGTACGTGACGATGCCCTAAACCCGGCTCATCCAATTCAGATGGAACCCCTCCATCATACGCTCCAGGTGGACCCGTCAGCTGAAAGTCGCGATCCTTCGGACAACCCCGCTTAGATACCGCATGGCCGAAACAAGTCGCAGTCGCTACTTGTCGGTGGTCTTTGTGAGTTATATTCTTGTCTTTTCGGTTTCCTGTCAAGGCTAAGTATTGTTGTAGACGGTGTTGATTCTGCCACGCTGTGTGACAAGGAGTGAAGGCATGCGCAATTTTTGGCACCTTCTGAATCTTCGCAGAAAGAGACTATTTCTTACAATAGAATTGTCCTGTCCTTTACACACTCCCCATTCAAACACTCTCGTTCTCGCCACCCTATCCCTTCCTCTCCGCTTATTCGAATCATAATTCGATTAGTAACATAGGGACCTTGTATGTGACGTGACGAAAGTTAACCCTCTCATGGAATCTGTCTGATGCTGGTCAGGGCATATAGCCAGTAACCCGCACCCCCTCCAGGTCTTGGAGCACCTCGACCATAGCCCAGTCAGTCGCTTTCGCGTATACCGTCCCGTTTTGCTATTGTCATCGTTGCTTGGGTTTTGTCTAAAAAACCATCGATCCAATCATCACCGAGTATTGAATTCTCTCATTTCCAGCCAGTAGCGCCTGCGTGCGGATCTGCGTCGCAACTGCCGAGCATGAAGATCATCCTGCCTGTATGCTGCGAGTTTCCCTCACTGCGCGAGGCACCGTGGGAAGCCCTGATCCGCGCAGCTCGACCACCATACAGGAGTAACCTATCTGCGACTGAAGATCAAAGCAAGGAATTCTGTCTTGAGAGACGTCAGTGCCTGTAACTGTGAGAGCCCGAAGAGGAGACCCTTCAAGTCGGAGCCGCACGCAGTGGGGACAAATCCGACACAGCTCACTAGGCAACCACAATGCCGTTCCCGTCTGTCCGCGATGAGGCGGACGAGCGCGCGGTGATCCCGAGCGGCAGATCGGGCACATGCAGGACCCAAGGTAGAGAAGCGCAGTGTAGCCGAGCGGCAGCTGACCAAGGTGAACTCGGCGCTCTCCGCACACGCGCTGCAGATCGCGCTGGACGAGCTGCCCATGATCAGCGCGAACTTGGTGAGCGAGTAGGTGCAGAACCTTGCACTGGCACGGCTCGGGGAGATCGGTATTGGAGTGAGCAGTCAAGCTCGCTCGGCACACGCTTAAGTGAAACCAATTTCACGGGACACTCGTCTTAGAAGTTTTCACGAATTTCTCAATAGTAATGGACCTGACTTTGATTGGGCAGCGTATGCATTTGCACCACAGGAGTCAGGAACAATGCCCCCTTTCTTGCGTTTATCATTGAACCTAACAACCAACATCGTCCGAACCCGGAACGGGAACTTGCGGCAGCAGCTTTGCGCGCACTTAGGAGACTTTAGCGGTTGTTGTGGCCATGTTGAGGGAGGGAGGGGGGTTTCGAAGAGGTATGCGTCGGACTTTCCTTGCTTCGCGCTCTTCGGTCTATCGATTTGTCTATTGAGATGCAAACTGAATTTACTGATAGCTCAAAGCTTATCCTCCCCATGTAGTGCGCGAGACTGCGCGCCCGTGAGTTCTAGAAATGAGGGAAGGGTGCTATCAGAAAGGAGGGAGGCGACCGACAAGACAGAAGAAAGCCGATCGCGCCGATGAGCAAAAGAGAGAGATTTCCGGAACAGGGATAGGAAGAGCCCTACGACACGAAGACTTCAAGATGCTTGATGGCGTGGTGGCTCGGTTGGGCGTCCAGAGGCAGGGTGTCAAGGGATTTGAACAAGGGAAAGGGCTTAGAGGAGCTCATGCAAACGAATAGAGGATAAGTGCCCAGAAAAGAGGGTGCTGGCCTGAGAGGAGGCCTCTCTGGAGTTTATATACCTGTGCATGTGTATCTAGTTACAGAAGCAAGTGATCTACCAAGGTAGTAAGCAGGTTTGGAACGAGACAAAAGTGAACGCTACGGATGTCCGGACACGAGTAAGCGAGGTTGGCATGCGACCGCATGGCGAGGAGGGGCATGAAGGGCTTAGCGAGCGGTGAATGCTAGGCATAGGTGGGTTAGATTGAGCTAGAGGCAAAGTAATGTGGAAATTTGTAGCGATAACACGGTGAGGAGGGAACCAGTGGTTCAAGTGAAGTGGGTCAAATACCATAAAATTAAACGGTTGACACGTAGAACAAGATTACTAAGCAAGGGTATGCTGCGCCAGTTCGGGCTGGCCGGTTGGGTTCTGACAGCCTAGGAGATTGGTGCGGGGATGATTTCGGAGGGATGACAAGACAGGCAGATAAGATTCTGGCTCGGATCGGTGTTGTAGGCGCTCCGAAATGCTCATTCCGAGCGCCACGGGCGTATCCACCTTACACCCATGTATGTAAAGATGGCGGAGACGACAAGAGGGCTGTTCATGGGCCCGGGAGCAACATGATAGCTTGGGCTTCACGCTGAGATCGAACTTGGTTTGTTTTACGTCGTCCTCCTCGCACGAGGACAGGATGATAATGTACTGTACTTTTCCTTTTGGCTGACAGTGATGATGACCTCGTTTTGTTATCATCGGGAAAAACCTACTTTGTTAATCGTGGTTAGCGAGCAGATAATTTGATTAATGTAGCCAAGATTATTCAGATTAACTTAGTCACAGTTGTGACAACCGAACTTGAACATGGCCACGTCAGTCACCATTGTCCTCTCCACGGCTTCTTGGATATTGATCCTTAGACAGCGATCATGGGAAGAGATACATTAAAGGTTTTGAAGTCAATTACTAAAAAGTCGCTGAGAAGATTGCAATGGTCAAAGACATCAGTGACCCAAAAGTTGCCTCTGCCGTCGACGTAGTCATTAAATACTTCAATCGCGAAGCGTACAAGTATATCGGGCTGGGGTGCGTAGACAGACCTGATGAAAAGGTTGCCATGGTGGTCGTCCTGGCGGTTGGTTACGACCGGACAGAGCTCGAAAAGGAGGAGCTTGGGCCAATCGATGAAACAATTCAGGCTGCTTTACCACATGTGTTGGATGGCCCACACGTGTGGGAGGAACGGCGCTGAGCCACCGATGGTGGTTCTTTTCAGCAATGCTGACTGCGCTTTTACTAACGATATCTGTACGCAGGTCATGCGTGCGATGCCATGTACAGTACCGTAGCCTAATCGCCTCAGTTCATCACTGAATTTGTGATCATTTATAATTATGCCGCGTTTTTGCTCGATCTCTGCATGCTGAAGTCCTGGCTACTTTCTTTGAAAATATGCACACTACTGGGGTCCCGTATCAAGAAATAAATCTCGACCAAAGGCCAATACGATACTGTATGCCACCAGACGAAGATCGCAGAGACATGGCAGCCACACAATGTTACCCCAAGCCAAGCGGTAATCATGTTTCGAGCTATGAACCGTCTGCTAAGTCTCCGTCTTTATTATGACTACCCGAGGAATACGCAAACCGAGAGACATTAAGGCCGCCCCGCAACGATACTTGAACCTATACTAGTACAAGGACGCAGGCTGGGATGTGCAAACAGACCGTCGAGAGATAGGGGACAGAGGTCACATGACAAGGAAGTCACAGGACAGTTGGCGGATCCTGAGAGTAAACTCGGTCAACCCTACAGTACGACGACTCCTTGGGGGCGCGACCCTCACCATCGCCTGGCGGTTGGTAACTACTGATCGAAGACCTTAGCGTGGGCAAATCATCATTGACACCTTCCCACGAGCACGTGCAGCTGTACTTAGTCATCCCTCCTCATGATGTTTGTTCGACAGTCCGAGTGAAATCTGCCCCACATCTGTAACGCAGCTGTAGCCCTCTGGAAGCAGGGATCCCAGTAATCTCTTCTTAGGCCCCATAAAACGCATTTAGTTAATGTCTCAAAGTGACTACCAGTCCATCAACATCGCTATGAAAGCGAGCGGCATAGGTATGTTTCCCCGCCCCGTCACTCGGCCTCGTCCTGACTCACATTTACACTAGGCCCCCCCTCAGCCTGCCTCAAACGGCGGAAAGCAAGGAAAAGGAGCCCGAATTTGCTGATAGCTCTGGACCTCTCTTCTTCATGTATCGGAAGATGGCGGAGGAAGAAGACGATAAAATGGCTAAGCGCTGGCAAAAAGATGCCCAAGGGATCCTTATTTTCGTGAGCCCTCAGTTTATTTCATACCGCTTCACATATCAAGTCAAATGTCACAGACTGGCTTGTTCTCTGCCGCCGTTGCGGCCTTACTTGCGGTGACAGTTCTGGATCTCAAGCAAACCTCGCAGGATAGGTCTGCATTTTATCTCGAGCAGATTTATCAATTTCAAGTTCTCGCCGACTCCAACGCATCTCGTCCTTCCACCCCGGCTAAACCTCCTCCCTTCTCTGCGCCGAAATACGCTATCTGGGTAAACTCACTCTGGTTCTTGAGCTTGGCAATGAGTCTTACTGGTGCTTTGCTGGCTATACTGCAACAACAATGGGCACGTCGATACCTCAGGGTGACTCAACCTCCACGGTACACCCCACACGAACGAGCGCGGATGCGTGAATTCTTTTCCAACGGCGTGGACAAGTTGCTCCTTCCCTGGGCAGTTGAAGCGGTATCCACCCTGATTCACATTTCCCTGTCCCTCTTCTTCACCGGCCTTCTCATCTATCTCTTCAACATTAATCACACCGTCTTCCTTGCCGTAGTCTGGTGGGTCGGGGTCTCCGGCGCGATTTACGTACTCATCACGTTCATGTCAATCTTCCGGCTTGACAGCCCGTATCGTTCACCGCTTTCTTCACCAGTCTGTCGGGCTTCTGCCGGTATATTATTCCTAGCCTTCGGATTTCTCAGCTTCCTTGCTTTATGTTGGGATACTGCCCAGAAGTGGCTTCATAACAAGAGCAACCACTTTCTTGAATGGGTTTTACGGGGAATGAAGAAACCAACCGAAATGACTGTTCGGGAATCGTCCTCGGAGATCGACAGCCGTATCCTCAAGTGGACATTCAATGCCCTGGGCGAGGACCAAGAATTTGGTCAGTTTTTCCAGCACCTTCTTGGCTTCTGTAGCTCGAAAGTGGTCATGGATCCCCAAATACGCATTCTCCATAGTCTGGGCGAGTTGGAGCTTTCGTGGGCCTTGGTTGGATTCTTGGAACGTACCTGGTTATCTAACTCGGTCTCCGAGTCGGACAAAAAACAGCGGTTCGTTATGTGCGTGAAGGTCGTCGATGCAGCATGCCTTCATGATGCAGCTTGGTGGATCCATAATGGCACCTTTGAAGGGGACTGGTATGAAGTACGGCGGTCCGTTGAGATGGGACTTCTTCTGAGGCGGGGCACAAGGGGCGATCAGGGGATTGGCTTGTTCGCACAAAGCATTGTTGCCCAGATAATTGCGGACGTGCAAGGAGACAACCGAGATTGGGTTGCTCTTGCTACGGACCAATTAGGCCATGACCTTACGCGCTACCTCCAACATGGCAATAATAGCGTGTTACTCGCCAACTTGATTCACATCACTCGCCAAATCTTTGGCTTCTCTTCTGGTGTCAATTGGAAGATGGCTAACAAAACGTCGGACTGCATCCTACCATCATTTCCAAGATTTGATGTACGAAGTGCTCTTCCAGAACTGCAGCACGACTTCTGTGCCTTGTGGAACAGCATGGTTTCAGATGTGCAGTCTGGGAAGAATCTACCGAGTGCTATCTGGATTCTCGTTGGCATCCGCCATATTTACCTCGACTTACATCAAGGGACCGATTCTGCCCCTACAGCGTTTGACCCGACCACTGTTAATACTGATCCCAAACTATGTGAATCATCGTCCTATCCCTTGTGCGGGCTCTCAGAGCACCATTCCCTCGTGGGCGACCACGCAACAGGAAGGCCCGCCCACAGTGTCGCCTCCCCTACCACTCCTTTGGATCCAACTCATACTGGCACACAGCCCACAAGTGGGTCGTCCTCTGGTGGTGTCCCTGACACGCCGATACACCCTATCCCCGTTGCTACACCTCATGTCACTGCCATTATCTCGTCGGCTACTTTGTCGCCCACCATTATCGCAAGCAGGGATGATGGTGGCGACGACGGCCATGACGACGAGGATATCTGCCCGACGATCACGCCGAGTGCCAAGGCCTTGGGCAAGCGACCACTCGTGGAAGGGCCGGATCGTCTCGGTGTGCATAACGATACGCAGGACCGGAACGTTCCTACTCAGTCAGAACACCCCCGTAACCTCGCCGGTCAGAATTATCATAGCAGCGACCACCCTGCGACTCGAGAGCTGTAAACAATCACAGATTCCAGATTCCCACGTAGTCTCCGCATGTCTGAGCGAACCGCAGTCGTGGCTTGCTATTGGACATTGTAAGTTCTTAATATATTTTCTTTTCCGTTTTCTGACAAGGCTCAGCATTCTTGTAGATGGTGGTGATTCTACCCGCGGCGGGCTGTGTGAAGGGTTGAGGCAGTTTTCGAGTACAATATTTTTCTCACGTTTTCTCGGTATTTCAGAACCAAGTGACTTCTTGCCATACGGATAAACCAGGGATCTCTGTATCTGTTCTGACTTGTTTACTGACCGTTGTATCTGCCTTCCCCGACTTAGCGTACTTAGAATGTTGGTTTGTGTATTGCCTTTGGGCATGCTGTTCCCGCTTGTCTTAACCATCGTTATTCGGGTCTATGTTCTCATCCACGTGGATACGTGGAGTGTGCAGGTCAGGTTCAGCTACTAGGCCCATATCTCAAAATAATTGACGTTGTCAGTAGAGCTTACCATGAGCAACTGCCACAACTCAGCCCTGAGTCCACCTACTGTATTGCTTAATGCGGGATGCTCTCGTGATTCGTAGGACCTACAAGACGCCAATCTAAGATGAATCGAAGCATGTCATGTCCCGGAACTTTAGACTGGGAACGTTGATACCCGTGACATCCTTATCATGTGACCTCTTCTTCATGTGACCTCTGTCCTCTACCCTTCCAACGTATAGGGGCCTGGGCTTGGGAACGCTTTGTCAGAGAGCGGAAACACGGCCAAACGCAGGAGGACGACTCGGATATCGTAGTGATACCGCACCGCATGAAAACCGCGATGAGAAAAAAGTCTATGAATGGTCTTTCGTAGTTTTACATAGAGCCAGACGCAACTCAACTTACTCAAGGGCCGCGCGATTATGCGATGGAGTGTTCCCGGGAAGTAAAGCTTCACGGAGGGACAGAGCTTTGGAAGCATCTCCGGTGACTATATATGAACAGAAGTGAGTGGAATGCCGTCATCCACTTGGATGAAGACGCCGATTTTGGCGAAAAGACCTACAGTAGATGGGTGATGGGTCCGAGACTCCGAGTCTGGGCTGTCTTCGCGGTATCAACGACCTCACTCTCTCAGACGCTCGTTTCATAGAAAAGCGTTGCTCCGTAACATCATTGGCTAGTGCGTGCGCTAATCACGACTCTAAGTCGTTTTGAGACAGTCGCATTCCCTCCCGATTCCGAGTCTGTCACTTCCGAACTCAGCTGTCATTGCGTCCGTCGAACTTGAATGGAACCACGTGCCTTACTAGTAGCCTCAAGCTCAACATCCAAGTCACGGTAACTTAACTTATATTACGCTGCTCAACAGCAACAGTCGACCCTCGGCCATTGCTCTGTGCTGACGAAGGACCTTCCATTCCCTTACGACCTGCAGCACACAATATCGTCTTTTCAATGGCAGGACCTGGTGATGCTCATGTTAATATCGATCAGGTGGGGAATGCCACAGGTATGTTACCTGCCCCTCGGCCGTATCCTGCTAATTTCACCCACCTATTCACTAAATGGCCACCCCAACACGATGTTAGATAAGAAACAGGAACAGCCAGAGTTCGCTGATAGCTCTGAGCCTCTCTTCTTTATGTACCAGAAGATGACAGACGAAGAAGACAATAAGATGGCCGAACGCTGGCAGAAAGATGCTGAAGGTATCATTATCTTCGTGAGTTCTCATCTTACTTTTTATACTACACTTCTCACGCCAAGGCAAAAACTATAGACTGGATTGTTCTCTGCCGCCGTTGCAGCATTAGTCGCGGTCACCGTCCTGGACCTCAAGCCGAGCGCCCAGGATACGTCGGCATTTTATCTCCAGAAGATCTATGAGCTACAAGTTCTCGTCAACTCCGGGTCCAATGCACCTCGCACATCTATCCCTTCCACTCCGGCTCAGCCAAAGCCCTTCTCTCCACCGAAATATGCCATCTGGGTGAACTCACTCTGGTTCTTAAGCTTGACCATCAGTCTTACCTGTGCCATGCTGGCGACACTGTTGCAACAATGGGCACGTCGATACCTCAGGATCACTCAGCCTCCACGATATAGCCCACACGACCGCGCGCGAATCCGTGCATTCTATGCCGATGGCGTCGATAAGTTGCACCTCTCCTGGGCGGTTGGAGCGTTGCCCACCATGATACACCTTTCCTTGTTTCTCTTCTTTGCCGGCCTTCTCATATACCTCTTCAATGTCAACCATCCCGTCTTCTTTGCCGTCGTTTGGTGGGTCGGGATTTCCGGCCTGGCATATTTGGTCATCACCTTTATGCCAACTTTCCAGCTCTACAGCCCATACTATACACCGCTTACCTCGATTGTCGGGTTGTTACTGCACATGGAGAGAGTGGCTGAGAAAACTGTTCGGAACATGGCATCAAGGATCGACGGCAGTATCCTGAAGTGGATAATCCACACTCTAGTGGAGGACCGCGAGCTGGCGCAGTTCTTCGAGAGCATCCCTGGTTTCTGTAGTTCATCAATGCTCAAACACCCCTTCCAAAGTCTCACTGATATTGACAAGAAGAAGCTGTCGTCAGATTTGTTGAAATTTTTGGAACGCACTTGGTCGTCTAATTTAATCTCCGACTCGGACAAAATACGGCAGCTCGTCACCTGCGTGAAGGCCGCTGATGCAGTACGCCTGAATAGTGCAGCTTTGGAGATCCTTAAAGACATATTCCCTTGGGACCGTCATGGTGTGATACGATCCTTTGAAATGTGGGATTTTCTGACAAGGAAGAGCAATAGAAAGAACCAGGAGATCGGTTTGTGCGCGAAAAGCATTGTTGCCGGCATCATCTCAAATGTTCAAGGAAGCGACGACCGTTGGATTGGGCTCTCTGCGGACCAACTAGGCATATCGGAAAGCGTCCTTCGAGACTATCTCGCAAACGGCGATAGCGTGTTGCTTGCCAACTTGATCCACATCACTCGCCAGATCTTTCACTCTTCTTTAGGAGATGATCGGAATATGGCTGACGCGTCATCATACATATTGTCATCGCTTTCCACCAACTTTGACATACGAAATACTCTTCCTGAACTGCAGCAGGACTTCCTTACCTTGTGGCATGAAATTGATCAAGAAGCGAAGAACGATCGCGCCATTAGGGAGATCCTCGAGCCCATTCGCAGTCTTTACGACGCTTTAGATCAAGGCACCGATGATACCTCGACAGCGCCATCCGCGTCCGACGCTGATCCTTATGGTCATCCCTCAGACCTGACTTCCCTTATATATGGGACGGCAGACGAGAACGCTCACACGCACACTACCACTTCCCTCCCTGTCTCGCATCGTGAGGCTGGTCTCCCCACTGTCACTCCTCACTCGCCCTCGCCTGTTCCAGGTCATACCGCCTCAGACATTCCCGACGAATTGTCACCGCGTGTTGCCCCTGCTGCGATGCAACACATCACCCAAGTCGCTGTGCCACCCCACCCCACTTCGGAGCCTCTCGAAAGCCATCGCGTTCCTCCTGCTTCCCAGAATATATCCGCCGGCGCTGGCGCAATACAACGCAACGCTGCTGATATCTCGACCAGCGACCACTGGCAGCCCACCCTTCGGCCTAAGCCCAGCCGCACGCTTCCCACGGACGCACATTCACGCTTTGATTCTGCTATGGTATCATCTGCGTACTTCCTCCATGGACTCGAATCTCCTTCTCCCACCTCAACAGATGCTCCTTCACCCGCTACTCCACAGGTCTCCTCTGTTTCAGGTCCCAACGTGCTCCTCATTTCCCCTCGCCAGTCATCACCGGTCGCTGACGTAGTCCCAAGCACTCCACGACCTGAAAACCGCGATATCATGATATCGGAGGACATCGACTAGTCTCCGCAAGGCGGAAACGAGTAGCAGTCGTGACTTGTCGATGGACATAGTACATGTCCCAATGCTTCCGCAACCTCGGTGTACCATCAAGCTCAGCGACGCCACCACCCTCCGCCGTATATCACGTCTCCCTACGTTGTCTCGTTTCGCTTGTTTCTTTGACGTCCTGCTTTGCCCCATGTTACGATCTAACGCTATGTCTCCACCTTCCCCTCCTTTCACTGCCTACTTTACCTACCTACACATCCCGCCTCTTTTCGCACTTCATACCTCGTCCTCGTGCTGCACTTCCTCCTCGCTTTTGCATTGGCGTCTGGTTTTACCTCTGCACTGCTACATTTTGCCCGGGCTTCATCCCCCTCAATTTAACTATCTCACTTCCGATTTCCCCCACTTACCTTTACCCGTACTATTCGTGCCCGCTAAGTTCGTTGGATTTCTTTCGCATACGTGCTATACGCTCTACAGCCCCACTTTGACTGCGCGGGCCTACGATTCTTAAAATATCTCATATTTCTGTTTTGTGGAGCTGAGGTCACTGTGAAGTAGCCGGCTCCCCAATCGTTCTCGAAATCCACAGTGCACGCCTCAGCGACTCTCCAAGTCGTCTCATCCTTTCCTCGAAGGCACTTGCCTCACCACCCCTGATCTTTTCCTTTGCCTTCTCGCGTCACAATTGCCTTAGCCCTGGCCATAGTTAGTTACAGTTTTGGTGTTGTTCCTCTCCACTCTACCCCGAATTGGTCCGTGTCGTCTCACTTGCACCAGCTTTCAGCCAAGCTTTAGCCGTTGTGACAGGTGAGCTGCAACAAGGGTTAAATACGTGAAGCGCCTTTCGAGCACGGGCAATATGGCATTTAGCACATTTTTGAAGGAGACTCGGACCACGCTAGTGTCCTTTGTGTAGTTATCCTTTCTGCCCTCGCTATTCAAAAACTTTCATTCTCGCCTCAGCGTACCGACCGTTGTTTTTGAAAAGACCATTGCTCCTCTGACAGTTGGGACAGCCGAGCCTAGTCGTGGAGCCAGCAGAGAAGGGCGGAAACCACACCCATCTGGCGCGCTGCCAGCTCCGTTTTGGCTACTACTCGACATATTACTTACGCAGTAAAACATAATGACACGCCCTGCAGGAAACACGATGTTAACGGATAACAACGCTCTAATGACGGAATAGGTCGTTAAGGTCTTCGCCCATGTTGATCCGAAAGTCTAATTCCTGACGAAGAGCATGTAGTTGGTGCAGGGAATTACGGGACGTCACGATTTGCCCCGCAATAAAGTTGCCGTATGTGAATCGGCGTCCTCAGCCACAGCCGCAGTAGCAGCTCTCTTCCCCATGCTCATGGCATCATAATTACCGTATTATAATCACCACCAGTATTAAAGCACAGCTGAGCATTTGGAGGATATTTGCGCTGTGCCCCAGTCGGGTGAGGGGCATGTATTCTTTCGTTTTTACCCGTCAGTTTGCCTGCGCACGATGGGAAGCTCTTGATGGTTCAAACATTGCACTCTGAGGAGCACAGGCAAATCTCAAGCGTAGACTGCGCTGCACTCAGAGTGCAAGTACAATAGCTATCCTGCATGCCATCGTTAAACGATATTACAGCGCAGAGCAACGGAAACTGCAAGAACCAAAAAGGGATATAGGATAGACCTGTACGACTCGGAGTCAGAGGCAGGTTGTCCCAAATATGCAGAAACTCACAGTTTGTTAAGACCCATGTCAGGTCCAGTGCACCAGTAAGCGATCTCCACTGGAGCAACGTGATAACATGGGCTTCATGCGTAGGAAGTTTTAAGCAGGACATGGAAAATCACCGTCATTGAAACCTTCGCACGAGCACGTGCAGCGAACGTATTAGGGTGTGCTTAGTCATATCGTTCCTCGTGTTTGAGGCAAACTCAAACACGCACGTTTACCTCACGTTTAACGCACCAAAGTGTCTGTCGGGGACCTACCAACTTCTTCTTACGCTCCATTACACAGAATTCCTCCAATGTCTCAACCTGAACATCAGGCCTTCGACGTAGTTGATCCTGACGAGACGAACCGCCCAGGTACGTTTACCGCCGCTCAACCTTATCCTACCCAATTTCACCCATGCGTACACAAGGTGCGGCCCCAGACCAGGCTCAGAGGGCCCAAAATTTTGATGATAGCTCGGGGCCTCTCTTCTTCATGTATCGAAAGATGGCAGAGGAAGAAGACGATAAAATGGCCGAGCGCTGGCAAAAAGATGCAGACGGGATCCTTATCTTCGTGAGCCTTCAGTTTATTTTCCAAACCGCTTCACGTATCAAGCCAAATATTACAGACCGGTTTGTTCTCCGCCGCCGTCGCGGCATTACTTGCCGTGACAGTCCTGGACCTCAAGCAAAGCCCCCAGGATACGTCCGCATTCTATCTCGAGCAGATTTATCAATTTCAAGTTCTCGCCGACTCCAACGCATCTCGCCCTTCCACCCCGGTTAAACCACCTTCATTCTCTGCGCCAAAGTACTCCATCTGGGTAAACTCACTCTGGTTCTTGAGCCTGGCTATAAGTCTTACCGGTGCAATGCTGGCTACGCTGCAACAGCAATGGGCACGTCGATACCTTAGGATGACTCAGCCCCCACGGTCGAGCCCACACGAACGAGCGCGAATGCGTGAATTCTTTGCCAACGGAGTCGTTAAGTTGCGCTCTGCCTGGGTAGTTGAAGCGGTACCCACCCTGATACATATCTCCCTGTTCCTCTTCTTTGCCGGCCTTCTCGTATATCTCTTCAATACCAATCACACCGTCTTCATCTCCGTAGCCTGCTGGGTTGGGGTTTCCGGCGCGATTTACATACTCATCGCATTTATGCCAATCATCCGGCTTGACAGCCCATACCGTGCACCGCTTTCTTCACCGGCCTGTCGGGCTTCTGCTGGTATATTATACCTGCTCTTCGGAATTCTCGGTTTTTTTGTTTTCGCCAGCGAAGCTACCAGGACGCGATTTCGTGACAAGAGCAACCACTATCGCAAGTGGGTCTCACGGGGTGTGAAGAAGATGACCGAAGAGGTTGTTCGGGAATCATCGTCGGAGATTGACGGCCGTGTTCTGAAGTGGACGTTCGACACTGTGACGAAGATCACGAACGAGAGAAGTTCTTTGAGAAGATCCCAGGCTTCTGTAACTCGATCGAGGTCAAGGATCCCCAAGGCCTTCTGGCTAAGCTTGGCAATGTGAAACTGTTGTCAGCTTTAATTGGATTCCTGTTCCGTACTTTGTCGTCCAATTCGGTCTCCGAACCGGACAAAAGGCGGCGGTTTGTCATCTGCGTGAAGGCGGCCGATGCAGCGCGCCTTCCCCGTACAGTTTGGCAGATCCTTCACACCGCTTTCTGTGGGAAGTGGAACAGAATTCTGCAATCCGTTGAAGCGGCGGAATCTCTCAAAAGCAAGGACAGCAGCGAAGATCCAGAGCCTGGTTTGTGCGCACAGAGCCTTGTTGCTGGGATCATTGCGCACGTGGAACAAAAAGATGATCGTTGGATCGCGCTCGCTGCGGAGCACTTGGGCAAATCGGAAGCTGTCCTTCGAGGCTACGTCGCACATGGAGACAGTGTGTTGCTTGCTAACTTGATCCACATCACTCGCCGAATCTTTGACCTCCCTCCGGAGTATCAGGAAATGGCTAAAGCAGCGTCGCACAATGTACCACCATCACTTTGTAGATTTGACATTCAACATACTCTTCCTGGGCTACAGCATGACTTTTGTGCCTTGTGGAATGCAATCGTGGGAGAAGCACAGAAAGAAGGGGCCTATAGCTCTCATATTTATATTCTCAAATACATTCGTCATCTTTACATCGCTTTACACAACAACACCGCAGCTGCTCCGACAGCATTCTCTGCCTCTACCGATGATCACGACGATATTCTAGGCCAGCCAACTTCGTATCCTGTGTGCGACGTCCAGGGCCATCTCTAGGACACGACTTGCCAAGCTCACGCAGTGGTCGTCGGCGCACCCTACCGTTGCCATCCCCCCCACAAGCCTCCATCCCGACGCCGTTCGGGTCACTGCCACTCTTCTCACTGAATCCAATACGCCTTGAATGCAGATCATGCCAGCCCACACCCCCAAAACGAGCCATCATTCAGTCATGTCCCTGATGTATTGCAATGGCTTACCCCAGCCGCTACATCGCCTCCCCATGCTCCTCTCAAAACTCCCGTCTTCCTACTACTTCACTGGATATAGTCATCGCCAACCCAAGACAAGACATCGCTGACACGTCCGTGATCTCGTCTGCGGCAAACGCAATTCCTAGTTCTACCTCTTGAGGTTACACACTCTCATCACGTAGTCTCATGTCAGCCCTTCGCAGCACGCCACCCGGGATCTCCATTCCTCCGCAGACTCCACTGTGAACCGATCTGTCTGACCGACCCAACCACCGCTTGAGTGACAAAAGACAGGCCCGGCAACTCTGCAACTTCACCTCCAGGGAATACCATAGCCTATCCACCTCTCCCATGCCCCCCACTTCCTCATCTAGCGGTACTGTCACTCCCCAACAAACTGAACAAACTATCGTGCCCCCTCAACCCCTTGCTATTCCGACACTTAACGGCCTGGTTCCCGGGGATGGGTATCTATAACTTAATCAGACCATATGCCCCAAACGGATGTCTCTCATCGATCTCATCCACGGCCTATAAGTAACCTCCGCTTTGATTTCCAACCCTCACATACTGTTTTAGCCTTCGCCACGTATAGGAAAGCTCAAGATATGAACCTAATACTTCCCACTATGATATCCATCACCTACAGCCAATGCCAGTCCCTGAAGTCACTACAGATCTTCTCCGCCGTTCCCGTGATACCACATTGACCATATACAACGCTTGTTAGAAAATCCCGATTGGGGGATGGGGTGGCAGTTAGCTTGGTGACCACTGACATGTGCGATCCCAATGATAGTTGCCTACGTGGCATCATGTCATCGCCGGTGATATTAAGCTCCTCTTAGTAGTGGCGTTGCGAGATGATACTGTGACTGATTCAAGCCTGAGATACCTTGTATATGTGACCCTTTTTTACATTGCAAATTTCTTCTGCTTCCATTCCCCATCGCCTCCGTGATCGCCTCCGTAAACAGAGATGTCTTGTTTAGAGTGGTCTGCACTGGAGGGCTAATGACCGAGGAATTCTTCCAGATTGGGCTAGTCCAAGTAGTATTTACCCACGCCGGTCGAAAGCGACCGTGACCTTCGCGTCAACGCCACCGCAGCGGCAAGTTAACTTAGCACTCTCCTCCCTGGCGCCACCACAGAAATATTATCGCCATCGAGTCTGAACATCTTTGCAGAATTGTCATGGGCTCTGCTATCTACCAATAACCTCCATGCACTCCGGCCATATTTTTCCCAGTCGTTTCACGGTTTCCCTGTCTGACTTGGCCTCTTTATGCTTGAATTAGTCAGAGCCGCTACAAAAGACATAGGAGAACCACGTGAAAATGCACCGTGCTGTCGAGGCTGGGGGTCGGGGAGTAGTTGCCGTCGCCACCAATGCTATGGATCGCCCTTTCGCACGCCACGGACTTGAGTTGAAGTCACGGATACAGGCTTAGGGTCATTTCAATTCGAGCCCTGCCAACGGGATCCGAGCCCATGAAATAAGTACGGCCCCTAAAGCCCGTCCGGGTAGTGGTTGTGGCTGTAGCTGTGGCCGTAGCTATAATCCCCCGGATTCTTGCAATCACGAATACACCCACCTTCATCTTTACCCTCCATCTCTCTTAACTCACTATCATCCTTTGATGTCCCAAGCTCCGTACGAAGCCGTCCACTCAGGGGACCCATCCGAGGCGGGGAGTGCAATGGGTATGCTACCCTCGACTTGACCTTATCCTCACTCATCCTCGCGTATAGGCGGTCACCGCTACACCCCTCAATCAGAGCAAAATCAAACATTGCATGGACAGTTCAAATTTGCAGATAGTTCAGGCCCTTTCTTTTCCATGTATGTCAAAATGGCAGAGGAAGAAGACAATAAAAATGCAGAACGCTGGAAAGCGGATGCTGACGGGATCCTTTTATTCGTGAGTCCTCGTCTTCGTTTCCACAGCGCCACGGACGCCAACCCAAAATTTATAGACTGGTTTGTTCTCTGCCGCCGTCGCGGCATTGGGCGCTGTATCAATTCAAGATCTCAGGTCAACCTCGCAAGATACCTCCGCGTTCTATCTTGAGAAGATTTATCAGCTTCTTGCCGAACCGAACGCGTCCCGCGCATCCATTCCTTCTGCTCTAGCTAAACCACCTCCCTTCTCTCCGCCACGATACTCCATCTGGGTCAACTCCCTCTGGTTCTTGAGTTTGGCAATTAGTCTTACATGCGCCCTGCTGGCGACGTTGCTACAGCAGTGGGCGCGTCAATACGTCAGGATCACCCAGCCACCACACTACAGTCCGCACAAACGGGCACGGACCCGTGCATTCTTTGCCGACGGCGTCGATAAACTACATCTACCCTGGGCCGTCGAAACCTTGCCCACCCTGCTACATATTTCCCTCTCCCTCTTCTTCGCCGGCCTTCTTATTTTTCTGTTCAATATCGATCACACTGTTTTCAGCGTCGTGGTTTGGTGGGTCGGGTTTTCCGCAGGGGTATATGTATGCATCACCTTCATGCCAATTTTCCGGCATGACAGCCCGTACTACACACCGCTCTCGTCCTCAGCCTGGTTCGTTTATGCTGGCATAACATATGCAACCTTCCAGGTTCTGTGGTTTTTCGCAAACCTTCCTTGCTTTAGCTGTGACACCTGGAAACACCTGGATAACTTGAAGGCCCGTCATCACAAACGATTCTTATGGGGCATCTGGAAGGTAGCCGAGGAAGCTGTTCGGGAACGGTCGTCGGAGATTGACCGTCGTGTCTTTATGTGGACATTCAGCACTCTTGACGAAGATCACGAACTGGAGCAGTTCTTTGAAAGTATCCCTGGGTTTTGTCGCTCAGCAGTGGTTAATGATCCCCAGCTCACTCTCAATGAACTGGGCGGTTGGACGTTCATGGAGGCCTTGGAGCGATTGTTGTACAGTACGTGGTCATCCAACCTGGTCCCCGAGTCGGTCAAAACACGACGGCTGGTCATCTGCGTGAAGGCCATTGACGCAGCGCGCCTCCCCATTGCGATCCAGCGGGTCCTTCATGGCATTTTCTTTGGGCGCTGGCATGGGGTGCTGCAATCCGTTGAAATGGGACACTCTCTAATATGCAGGGGCAATTGCAATGACGGAGGAACTTCCTTTTGCGCACAAACCGTAATTTCCGGCATCATTGCAAGCGTGCGGGAACGCGACGACCGTTGGATTGCACTCGCAATGGACCAATTACGCGTATCGGAAGGTGTCCTTCGCAACTACCTCGCGCATGGTGACAGCGTGTTACTTGCCAACTTGATCTACATCACTCGCCAGATCTTTCGTTCCCTTTTCGACGCCAATCGGGAACTAGCTTATGCCTCATCATACATCGTGCCATTGGTTTCCAAGTTTGACATACGAAATACTCTTCCAGAGCTGCAGCACGACTTCTGTGCCTTGTGGAACGAAATAGTTCGGACAGTCCGCAAAGGAAAGTCTCATAGCTCTCGTGTCTATATTCTTAGAAACATCCGCCATCTTTACGTCGCTTTACACCAGGATACCGAAGCTACTCCGACAGCATTCTCCGCTTCTGCCCATAATAGCCACGGCATCCTGCGCCAGCGAACTTCATATCCTCTGTGTAACCTCCCAAGCCACTGCCAGGACTCGACATCACGCATACAGGAGGACATCATCGGCGCGACAAGCACCGCTCACGCCCCTGCTACGATACCCCCCACAATCCTCAGTCCTGGCGCTACTCTGGCCACCGTCGCTCCTTCCACTAGACCCGATGACATGTTACCGTCCTCGTCTGCGTCAAGTCCAGGTATTTCCAGGCCTCTCCCCGGCCCTGATCCTCCCCAATGCTTTACTCAGGTCACTACGTCGTCTCAAGCTACTGCGCCGCCTCTCGAAAGCCACCGCCTTCCAACTGCTTCACCAGATGTGACTACTGCCGGTGCAACACAGGGCACTGACATATCTGTCATATGGTCCGCTGCTAACACCATCCCCTATTCCACTTCTAGCCATGGTACAACTCCTCAACACGACGAGGAGACACTCACTAGCTCCCCCTCTATTGTGCCTGACGTCCCACCGTCGCACTTCCTAAAGCCGTTTCCTAGCAGCGCTCTGGCCGTTAGTGACGCGCTTCTCGCAGACCTCCCTTCATCCCTAGACTTCGCTGAGACCCGATCCGAATATATCCCTTACGCACTAGTATCTCTATCTCCATCCCCAACTACTACCTGCTTGCACATTACTCCGCAGGCACCCTCTATCTTTGATTCTGACATTGTTGCAAGTATTAGCACTCTCGATGCACATGACCGGGCCCGGGACTTGAACGTTCAGGCTGCGTTGGAGGTCTCCCGTAACCCGCGCTGGTCAGCACCGTCGGTCCCTGACGTAGATGCAAGCGCTTTCCAACCTGAAGATTGTAATCCGTTGGTGAACCCTGGATCTTTCCATATACGCCAGGACCTTCAAGGCTTGAACCTTCCTCCTCTACTGCCAGTGGTCCACCCACACCAATTGACCCCCTCAGCTACGGAGATAGTTGGAAGTCCCTCGCCACTCTCTTGGGATGCTCGTCCACCTCCTCCAGATCCCAATCAATTGGGAAGTCTTGTCGACCCCCAGGAGCCCATACCGACTCGTAATCATAAGCTGCATTGAGAGATATAGGGTATTCGTATATTCTCGATGTATTTTGTCCTCCAGATATCTGTATACTTAGCATCAGTGTAGAGTACTTTCTCTGCGGTGGCCGACATCCGTACTGGGGTGGAGGTCCTCGCTTTCCCATGGATCCCCACGCACCTAGTGTATTGCGTTGAACCTTTTCCCACCATGTTTGACTTACGTGGACTTTTCGAAAATACGGACGAACTCCCTGGCCGATCGAATACCCTATATCGAATAGCCTCCCTTCTCTGTAGTCCTATAATCCCGAACGAAAAGTGTTGGACCGGACCGGAATTACAGACCGGGCATATCCGCATGGACTATCGCTTCAAGTCGTCCCGTGACTTCATCATGTGACCGCTGTCCCTTGGTTCCTCCCCTATTCTAACGGTGCCTGCATAGGAGTGTAGGGGAACAGGTGTCGGGACGGAAGTACATAACTATGCGTGCGCCCTCAGTAGATCATCATGGGACGACCCTTATCCAAAGGAAATGTACCGTCAATGGGTGAGAACAATGAGAATACGAGGCACCGTCAGGCACGTAATGGACCGAGGCGTAAAGAAATAAGCGCTGCACGAGGCAGAACAGCAAGGTATCTACTGTAGAGAGAACAAAGAAATAAGCGAGACAGGTGGTGGCGTTGTGGCACGCGAGCGAGGCAGAGCGCGATGGTCTGGTGGCGCACTGAGGTGCCAGGGTCGTTGGGGCATCACTTTGTGGTTTTGAGGGCAACGTGTGAAGAGTGTGCGATTACGGGGCCAGCGGGCACTAGCTGACCTTACACGATTGTTACTAAGTTTGTCTGTCTCGCGCGCATAGCAACTCGATCACTCACCAGGAACGCCAAGGGCCCATCATCAATCATGCCCCATAATGCACAAAATTCACCCAACGTTCCAACCCCACTCGTCTCTCTCTCCTCAGCTTCTGCGCCGCATCCCGAAGCGCTTTCGCTGATCTTTCATAGTAAGGTACGCGTTGGTCTTCACTCGAAAACATTGATTGATAGAAATAGTGGGCGAGGTCCCGACCATCCGTATCAGCCATTGCCCACATCGTCCCAACCACGCTCCGGAATCCGCAATATTGCATCGCTGCAGTAAGGTGCAATGCCTCGTCAGCAATGCTACCATCGGTCAGCTCCGCCGTGTGGCAAGCAGAGAGAAGGGCAAATTCCGCCGCAGGAAGCTGAGAGCGGACAATGTCGAGAAGTGTGAGGCGATTGTGACCTAGAAGCATGAATGAGGCATCGAATGGTTTTCCTGCTTCTAAGACACCATGGCATGCAAAGTGAGCAAACCGATGGTGCCGAAGGGTTTCCGCCGCGTTTTCTGATGTTGCTTCCTCTAAGATCAGATTACGGATTGAACCCCCTAGAACTTGTTTGATGACACCTATTTCTTCCTTTACTCCGGGGAGAGACTTGTCTGGCGGTGCGATAACAAGCAACGAGGGGAGATCCGATGTCTGTTCTCCAGGCTCACGAGACTTGATGAGCGCAGACAGCGTTGATGTGTATGAAGATATATACACGTCGGAGAAATACCTTTTGACCTTGTCCTGGGAGGGTATTGGGCCCATTGCGTGGAGTGGGAGAGAACAGAACACCGATGTCGGGCACCACCAAACACGAGATTGTTCTGGAATGTTCAACTCGCGGAGCTTGCTAATGACTGGCTGACCAACGAGTTCATAAAGTCCTTTGAGTACTGAACATAACGTGCGCTGATATTGCAACGATTCGAGACGGTGCTTCTTTCGCGTGTCCGATAAGCGATCCGCCAATTCATTCGCTCTGTCGTAGAAATCCTTGGGGGTGGCAATAAGAAAGGGAGGAGAGTGATGCAAGGTGATGATAATGTCGGAACGCCATTCGCAATGGTTGACTATGATGACTGGTCCTCGTTCAGCGGCAGCACGGAGAGTGTCGAATGATGGGGTCTTGAGGAAGTTTTCAAAGCCAGGCAATGCCTGAATTTTTGAAGTGAGGATATCGCGCTCATCCAAGAGCGTCCGTTGCTTCTTCAGCAATTGGCCGAACATATCCATCCCCCCCTCTCCTTGGGCGCTGCTCCCATCCGTACCTCCATTCCCTTCCAGAGGGATGGACATAGTCACCGTTTCGAGGTCACGATTGGTGATCGCAAGCTTGGTCGCTAACGCTGGGTTAGCCACAGAAAGTTGGTCAATTGAAGTGCGAAGGCCACGCATTTCGGACCAGAGTAGAGCTCTTCCCTGTTCGAGAGTCTCGACTGCTTGTTCCAGGTGACCTATTTCGACTCGATAGGACGCATATGCCAACGGCATCTTATTAGTTTCCTGAATGGCGACAAGATGGGCATGTTTTGTATGGAGGGTAGGTGCAAAAACGAGAGATCTTTCCATCCATGACATAGCAGTCTCATACGCAGTCGAGACTGAAGAGTGTACGGTCCTTCGCGCAAGGTTTGCCCAGTTACACGCGTCTTGTAGTTTGTCAGGTGGATTGCTGCACTCGTGGTTGATAGACATTTGAAGTAAAAGTATGGCCTCATCTAAGTCCTCTCTGTGACGAATCAACCTCCATCGCCATAATAAACAACGGTGAAGGCCTCCAAGTGCCAAACGGTGGACAACCCCTCGTGCGTCCGCATCCCCTAACTTGATAACATGGCGGAGTAAAAGAATTGACTCCTCGAGGAACGAGATCCTATGATTCCGTTTGAAGGCCTGAAAAAGATCGAAACCCAAGTCGGTGAGATGAGCGTGGAGAGATAAACTACGCTGAGTTGAAGCAAGCTGCATCTGCCGCCACTCGATACTCTTTTCTAGATCCGTTATGTCGTCTGTACGATCAAACCTGGTATAATTCCAATCTGCTAGTGCGCAGAGGTACTCTTCGTGTCTAGATGTCACTGTGACAGTGCCGGAGAGAAGTTCCTCCAGATGTTGAATTTGCTGGTCAATTGTTGTCAGGGAGCAAGCCCCCCGGATGTGAAAGGTCGCGTCCCACCCAACCGGGCCCCCGTCAGACGTGCCTATGAGCTGGGGTGCTGAAGCGCCCATTTCTTGTGAAGTATCAGAATTCGCAGACTGGGGATGCATCGTGAGGTGAAAGTAGCTTGAGCGCTTCTTCGTGAGATCAGCCAAATACTGAATGAGGATAGAATGAAGATTGTGTCCAGGGGGATGATATACGAGCGAGTCGCGAATGCGAGATATTGCCCCTTCTAGATTTTGCGAATTTTCGTACACCGAGAATCGGAGCACAGAAAGCTCCGCGGAGAGGAAGAGTGCATCAAGCTTGTCTTTATTCTGCCCATCTCCGAGGGGCTGAGAAGCGATGACCCTGTCAGCCAAAACTATTGCTTCATGAAGATCCCCAGTAGAATGAGTTTGCATGAAGCGAATAGTCAGAGTTTGTGCCAGTGCGGTGGAAGCGCTGTGAGACCCAGAAGGACACATTTCTATGGCTTCCCGCATGTATTCAATGACTTGATCTAGAGGTTCTTCCCAACTCTCACCGGATGCGGCAACAGCCAAGTTTTTCAAGATGACAATAGCATCAACTAGGTGGCCTCCCGGGCTATCTAACGTTAGGAGTTCACGGCACAGGACCAACATCTCAGTGCTGTGTGTGGTATTGCCAACCTCCAACTCTACATGAGAGCCCAGTGCCTTGACAAGGCCCACCGTAACATCCTTGCGCACCCCGAGGGGTAGATCTAGATTGAGGAGATAGTGGAAGTAGTCAATGGAGGATTCGAGGTCTCCGGGCTGTCTTGTAATCTGGAAGCGAGCGAGAAGAGCCTTTGCAAGTATAGAGAGACATAGGACGACATTTGAACCTGTCTTGTCCGAGGGATGAAGCGGAAGAAGGACGACTTCTGTGAAGTGAAGGATCGCATTGTCGAGATCTTCATTTGTATGTAACAGATTGAGGCGGTCGAGTCGCACATTTGCTAGATTTAAGAGATAATAACGGCGTTCAGGGTGAGAGTAAGGGTGTGAAGAGAGCCAACGGTGGAGTTTCATGATGCGGTCATCGAGCTGGGTGATAGAATCTGTGGAAGAGCCTGAGGATAGCATGAAAACGATATTGCGAGTAGACTCAGATCGAAAACACACTCTGCGGGGAGTCCATAATCTGCACAACTTGGAATATCTTTGAGACAATTTGGATGGCTGAGGGGAAAACTACGAGAAGGAGTCGAAGGATGTCGAGATGTGATATTTGGACTCTTTGGAGTATGCTGTTCAGCCTGGATATGACTCAAGCCAGCAGTGAGGGTGAGACCGAGTGGTGGTTGGACTTAGGGCCCATTCGGTAGAAACAGCCGATTTGCCGAATTCGGACGTCGATTTGGCAGGTGCTCCGGGTTCAGTTTCGAGAAACGCCTGTCTCCAAATCACCGGCATCAACGCGACTCTCCTTTACCTCTCTCTTTTCCAAGGGCACCATTGTTTTTGCTGACCATGTGCAGTGCTTTTTCATCACTCAGTTGTCATCTGTGGGCCATTGGTGGCCAGCCGGGGGGGCTATGTGGACTTCAAGTTAGGAACTGAGCACGTCAGAACCAAGGTGTGTGTCTCGTTTAGTACAACATTTTTACGTTGCTTTGACAAGGAAGTGCTGGTGGAATACGATGCTTTCCCCAGTGTCTCCGATGAACATCATCGTGGTACGATCATCCCCTCTCTATATAAGCGCGGTCCCATTTGCAACGTCCCTCACCTTTTTCACTGTAAACCGCACTGCCCTCTTCTCACGCTTTCGCGCCCTCGAGGCTACAGAACCCGAAAATCTGCGATGCAGAGCTACTCCTCCCCGACTCCACGTCCCATCCTCCGCCTGCATATTTTTACGATCAAGTAGTGTACTTGGCGTGAAGCACACAGTAGACCGCACAGATGGAACTCCTCCCCAGAGGCAGCGCCAGCTCGAAGCGAAGCCTGTTGCGTTGAAGATGCGTTACGAGAACAGGTGATCAGTGGAGGTACGGATGGCTATAGTGGCTGATCTCGATAATGGCCGTACTGCTGAGACTCAAGACTTCCCGATGCGTACAATAGACTGCGGCTGCGTACGAGTTGGTGCGGGACTGCCCGTCGCGGGACTTGCTACCTTGCGGCAAGTACGTGAACGCTTCGAGTGACTGTTAGATCTCGACGATCACGAGACGTCACGAGACATGTCGCCCAAGACACGTGATGGACAGTATTTACGTGTTCCTCGCTCGTCAGCCTCACCTCAGTTCCTTCTCTCCTAATAGTGCTGAGGTTGTTAGGTATATCTATCAATAAAGTTCCTTCTCTCCTAATAGTGCTGAGGTTGTTAGATTTTTATAGGTTATGGGCCCTGTTGCCCGCTTGTGATCTTCTCCATAACCTCGAAATCTAGCCATACCCAGCCGCTCTCTCTTTCTTGGTTCCTCCTTTTTGTCCCAAGGACTCCCTATCGACTAGTGGACCCTCCATCTCTACTTCATCACTACTCAGCCTCTGTTATGGCTCCCTCTACTCGGAACTCGCCAACCACTACTCCCTCCTCGCGCGCCGCCCCCGCTGCCACCGCCGCTTCCTATCAGAACTCTGGTGACTCCCTCATCACAGAACGGTTCCTCACAGACCACGGTTGGCCTACCAACCATCTCACCCTAGAACTCAGCAAATCCAACTGGCCAGAGTGGAGTCGACGCCTGGAACTCTTGGCATCTAGGACAGGATTCTCAAAGTGGCTGAAAGGCACCCTAAAGCGCCCTGAGGATGAGGAATCTAAAGCGTGCTGGATCTGGGACTCGAACGACGAATCTCTATGGGGCTTCATTCTAGAACGGATCTCCCTAATCGATTACGATCTCGTCTCCAAACGGAGGACCTCCCACAATATCTACGAGGCGCTACGCAAACGCCACGAATGCCTTGGAGTCTACGCCCAGGTGATCCTCCTTAGGAAGGCCCTGGACATCCAATTCGAACCGCACATTCCCATGAGTTCCACCGTCTCGGAGATCTGGCAGCTATTCAACCATATCGTCAGCATGGGGCCGATCGACCCTGACAAGATCTTTACCGTTCTGTTGGTCAACGCCCTCAGCGTACACTTCAGCTATCTCCAGGCTGCATTCCAAACTCTGGCAGACGATCCCAAATTCTCCTCTGAAACCCTTATCCAGCGACTCGACGCCGAGGAATCCATCCAACTATGCAGACTGGAACAAGGCTTACCCGGAACCTCATCCGCTTTCGCCGCTGTCAACAAACAGCGCAAGCCATGTTCGAATTGCAAACGGACCAACCACGTGACCGACTACTGCATTCTGCCTGGTGGG